>JAXBDA010008731.1:0-14100 GCA_036023075.1 Gaultheria prostrata
TTTGTTACAACTGAAATTGAATGGATTTGGATTTGGGTACAAGTAAATGACCCTTGTGGAAAACATGGTGTTTTTTGGTCAGGTACCTTCGGGCACACCGGTGATTAATGCCCTTTCGAAGTAGAACGCAATGCTGGAAACATCCTGAGAGCTTGTGTTGGATTGTCTCATGAGAAGGACATGATTTTGGAGTACAAGTGATGAGAAGTAGAAGTGTAGGAAAAAGGTCTCTTCAAGATTGGTTTTGCAATTCTGTGTTTCTCTTTGTTGTAAAGAAAGATGGACCCGTTAAAATGTTTGTAATAGATCTAGTATCTGTGTCATCAAAATTATGTTGTATCTATTCCCTCAGTTTTTTGGGTGGTAATTTCACGCGTAAAACCCCCCATTTTTTTTTTTTTTTTTTGTCTATTCTAGCTCAGTTTAGAGCAAAACCCCGTTTTTTTCCTAACGGAAATAGAGGCGTTTTGAAGTAGTTTGTATGCAGTTCTAGCTCAGGTGGACTCATCAGACCTCTAATTGTAGGGCAACAAGAACAATCTTAATTCCTGTCTTGATCTATCCAATGAAATATGAAATACACTTTTATAAACAATGGCTTACTCTCTCATGATCCATACCGTGATAGATTCTACCTCCAAAATCACTTCAGAGTGTTTCTCAACAAAGTGGATAAGAAAAGGACGAACAGATTTTGTACACAGATTGCAAATGGTTCGACAGTTTAGAACATTAACGAGAAAAACAAGCCAACAACAAAAACTGGTGCCCAAAAATGAAGATAATCCAGACTAGCCAAGCGAACAAGCCAATTGCAAAAAAAAAAACACTAAACCAGTCGAGCCGACATATCCTAAACTAGTCAAGCCAACAACCCCAAAAATTTAACAAGCCAACATTGCCAAACATTCAACAATTGAACTTGAACCAGGCTGTTACACAGCAAACCATCACGAATATCATACAATTGTTGAAGCCATTCGTTGCTTTCTAACTTATTTTCCTTCATCAATGCCGTCCATCTCTCTTCAAATTCCTTTTTCCTATATGTCCCCCAAATACATTTTTTCACATCTTTCTTGAATTTTGATTTCTTGAAGTACACTTGTGACAACTTTTCAACAAATTTCTTCTTATGCCAAAGGCATAGACGATGACGAGTGTTAGGAAAGACTTTGGCAATTGCTCCCTTCATTGCCAAGTCTTGGTCAGTGATGATAGAAGTTGGAGGACATCCTCCCATAGCTTCAAGCCACGTCTCAAACAACCACAAAAATGTCACCTCTGTCTCGTCTTGTAAAAGTGCACATCCAAACTGTATAGACTGCATATGGTGGTTTACTCCTGTAAATGGTGCGAAAGGCATATCATACTTGTTTGTTCGATATGTTGTGTCGAATGTAACTACATCCCCAAAATAATGGTACGCCATGCGAGAACGAGAGTCTACCCAAAAAAAATTCACAGCCCTCCCATTTTCATCACATTGGATTGCATAAAAAAATTGTGGATTCTGTGCTTGTTTGTTCCTAAAGTATGTGAGGACTGCTTGTGCATCCCCGCCATCTAGATCTCTATGCCTCACATTCCTCAAGTGATTATAGCAATCTCTGTTATCAAAGCCAATGTGTTTGCCACCAAAAATCGAAGCAACTTTTGAAATTTTCAAAATTTCTCTATGAAATGCACCCCACTAGTATACATTATTGCTGTTTATGTGATCCCAATTAACTTTTTTAATCCCAATAAACTACACCACATGCCCATAAACTAGATTATTATTTTTTGTGCAATGATGGGGACGTTAACCTAAGATTATGGTCATAGTGATCATTAACCTTTTGGCACTAGGATATGATTACTTATATAATCCCCTCGTTGTATTATTATAGTGTAAGAAACCTAAGGTAAGAAAAGGTTATAAGACAAGAGTACAGTTTTTAGAACCAATTTCATGGCATTTTATTTACCTATTACGGTTTTCAACAACATTCGTCGTTTTCATTCGTTGTTAACTAGCAGATTTGATTTCAAGAATTTGACATCATATTTTCAATGTTCTCTCAGGATTGAGTTTTCTCTGCCTAAAAAATTGAAAAATAAATACAGCCGTAAAAAGTAAAATCGAAAAACTGATGGTGGTATTCACATGGAGGGGAAAATTACTGCAATTAGTTTGTAACTGGGCTTTGATCGGAAAATCGGAAAAGCTTCGTTAGCGTCGCCGGATATTCTCTGTAATTGGGCTTTGATCGACCGCGAGCGAGAGAGGGAGAGAGAGAGAAAGAGAGAGAATGGCGCTATTGTAAATCAAAATTCAAAGGTTGCTGGAGATATGCTCGCCAGGGAGGTGGTCGCCGGAGACAGGGGAAACCTGAGATGGAGCGGCCGGCGGAGTGGAGAGGGGTCGAGGTGTGGAGCCGACTCTGGTGAGTTGGATGGGTTTTTTTGACTCGTCAGAGAAAGATGAGGGAGGAGAGAAAGGGTAAAGAGCTGGGCTTGATCCCAGCCGTCCAAATCAAGGGATGAGATTTTGTGTCAATTGTTGTGTTTTTTGGTGTGTCTACGGAACCGCCCCCATACTTCATTTCTCTTTCTCTCCTGTAAACTATTTCCGCCGCACAGTTAATTTTCTCCATCTCTCTCACTCGAACCCATTCCACGCTCTCTCTCTCTCTCTCTCTCTCGACTTGATTCGCAACAAAGTCATGGTAATCTCTCTCTCTCTCTCTTGATTTCTCAATCTGTTCATTTTTTTAATGTATTATGAGCCCATTGTTTGGATCCCCGAATCCCCGTGGGATCTCCGTTGGAGATTGGGGCGCGGATGGATGTGGAGAAGGGGTTTGGAGTTTGGAGGTGGATATAGTACTATCTGCCCCGATCTGCCTCCATGCTTATCCCTAATTATACTACTCTATTTAAGGAACACTATTTATATTTGGTTGACAATAATATCTTAATTGAGCTAAAGAATTATACTAAGGGTAAATTACAGTAAACCACCTTCAACTATCACCCATTTCTGAGTTGCCCCTTAAAGTTTAAACTCAGATACTTAACCCCCTTAAAGTATGTGAATCCAAAAAGGAGTGGATGACGTTAACGGAAATTTTGCATTTACGTTTTTGTCCTTCAGTCTAGCCAAAGCATCATCTTCTACCTATAGTCGTCTTCTACCTACAGTCTCTGCTAACAAAAATAAAAATGACCCACAACCGAATCAACCACATTAACCCATGCCACCGATTAACCACAAAATTAGAAACAAACACGCAATCAAACATGCCCTTCTTAGATGATTACCTCACAACCCAACCTCAACAAAATCCCTTAAGCAAAATCCTAAATCCTTCAATAAAAAAGATGACCGATCTGGGTATGAACAAAAAAATGTAGAAAGGAGTTAAGTTTTTGTTTTCACTTCAAATTCAAATTCACAATCAATTTTCCAAGTTCCAACCGTATATATTCACAAATAAAGAAGAAGAATAGCCTATTTATTCATTCACAAATTCACCTCATACAGTCACATTACGTATATATATATATACACTCACACACACACACACACACACACACACATACACACACACACACACACACACACACATGTACATATATAACAAACAGGACTCTCACTCTCCAAGCGCGAATCAACGAAGTAGGACTCTTGTGCAGCACTATCACACGCCACCACCACTGCTGCGAACACCATCTCATCGCCCGATGCCACAGCGAAGAGAATCGCTTCCTTCGCTATGAGAGTAACGATTTCTTCGCCGAAAAGGTCGACTGGGTTTGAGATACAGCAAATTAGAGCCATTCTATCGGCGGTAGTGCGTCGATTGGGCCGAAACTTAACGCCATAATAGTCGAATCGATGGCGGTAGTGCATCAATTGGGTCAAAACTTAACGCCATAATTATTGAATCGACTGGAAGGTTGACTGGTTGATATATTTATCCTGTACAAGGTTTTGACATATATAGAAGTATATCATTGCTTAGGGATGCACTGTTCGTTCTTCCTTTCTTTTCTATTTTTATTTTGGATCAAAACAAGGAATTTTGTAAAGAATTTTGAAGGGTATTTATGTCAAGAATTTTGGTTCATCATGTCATGTGCCTGTCACATGACATTTTCCATCCTAAAACCTAACAGAATTTCAACAGAAGGTGTAAAATGAAAAAGAATCCAAATACATTAAGGAGGTTAAGTGTCTAAGTTTAAACTTTAAGGGGGCAACTCGGAAATGGGTGATAGTTCAAGGGGGGTTAATGTTTGCCCCCTACGAAACTACGTGCAATTTTCAAACTAAAAAATAATATAGTTACAAAAATAATTTTCTAAGCAATATGGATCTTGTTTGATAGATCTCATTGAGAACTTTAATATGGTGCAAAAAAATTTGAAAATTATTTTGGTAAATACATTATTTTTTAGTTTGAAAATTGCACGTAGTTTCGTAGGGGGCAAACATTTTGGAACGGAGGGAGTATATCTTTTGCATTTCGATACAATCTGTTTAGGTAAACCGAAGTTATCACGACTGTTTGCGCTTGTTCCTTTGTTCTTAAAGAAGATAGTCACTTCAAGAACAATATTTCTCTTGAATTCTCCTTTCGCAATATTACTAGCTCGGGCACGATTTCGCGTGCATCGCATGCGTAATCCTTTCTACTCCAGTAGTTAGATTGAGTTTCCCATTTGATTTTATGGGGGCTTTTGTTTGCAAAACATAAAAGCCCGGGAGAGAAGTGTAATTTCTCCCAATTTCGGGGTGATAACTGTAACGAATGCAAATCTCAAGAGTTGCAGATGAAATTGACGCAATATATATTGGACTTGCCCAGTTCGTCAACACTGGTGAGAGCAGAGGACAGCCATGGATCCAGCCCTGTTTGGACTTCGACGAGCCCTAGTTTTCGCAGTCTTGGTCTACTTCTCTCTCCTCCCCACCTCCTATTCTCTCTCCTCACAGGACCTCCAGATCGTCAACGCCGAACGCAGAGTAAGCTCTCTGATCACCAATCTTGTCTCTCATTTACCAAGCCGCCAACCCTGTCTGTAACCATTCGTGTTAGAAATTGTTTACGGCGCCTGATCTTTTGTGGGGTTTTGTGGCATTTTGTTTGGTAGTGGAATAAAATTAAAGAAAGGGGAGACCAAGGGAAGAAATTGAATTGTTTAGGTCTTTTCGCTATTGAATTTTCCATTTTATCTGGTTTCCAAATGCCCGTTCTGCTGTGCATATGGAATTATTTCATTTTTCTGTACGAAGTATGATTTTAGAAGTAAGTTAGCAGTTAGAACAATTTGTAGAGTATTTCACGGCTGATTCTTGAGATTTTGGATTAGGTGGCTTTAAGTTCTAACTAGAATTAACAGATTTGATTTGTTAGAGAAAATGAGTGTGATAATTTTGTTTTAGAGATGTTTCTATGTTTAAGCGAAATAGTCAAGTTATCTGGATTTGGCTTGCACAACCAAGCAGGCTCTTAGAGTTTGTTGTAATATGTTTACGTGCACTCTTCTTACTTGTGTACCTATACAAAATCTTTGTACTTATCTACAAACATTAAGTAACATTGCTATACTTCATTGTATATTATGTGCTTTTTGAATGTTGAAGTATGATTAATTTATCGGAAGGAACGAATTTGATTTGATGCAGGTATTTAACTGATTAGTGTTGCAAATTTCAATTAGTATTTTTAATCATTGGCTACCGTTATGCAATTATAAAACTTGTTTGATGCTTCTGAATGTCACACTGATGTGGTTGATAATTTTTGCAGATTGACTTGACATCTCATATCACGAGGGTTATTTTGACTTTGAAGGTACTCCTACTTATGTTATTCTGATTGAATCTTGACAAATACGTGGACTTCAAGTGTACCTTGATGAAACCATGTGCCTTGTATGAAATGTATGGGTTTGGCTTTTGTTGTAATTGTAATCCTGATATACATATTGACAAGTAATATATTTTCATGGGTTTTGTTTGGGAACTTTCAGACATTAAGGTAGAAAATTTGTATTCAACATGAATGTAATTCAGAGTGCTAATCCAGCTCACTTTTGTGGGGCTAATCGTGGAAATTCCTTTTAGTGGGTTCTAGGTTTCAATGCTTAAATGTCCCAATTAGCTGTACATTCTGGTGTTTTGTCCTGTAAATTGTATGTATCATTGCATGCACGTTCATATATGGATATTTTCAGGTTGAAAATCTTGGCACATCTCCGGCTTCAGAAATCCTTCTTGCTTTCCCACCTTCAGAAGTTGATCACATTGCACTACTCCAAGCGGCTGTCGTTGTTGGAAAGAAGAAGAAGAAATCTTATTTGCCTCTTGATGTGAAGCCAACTGTAGTACCCGAGGCGCCAAATGAAACTAAATTCTTTTCTGTCTCGTTGCTCAATCCGTTAAGTGCGGGAGAGTCTGTAACACTTGAAGTGCCTTACGTATTTACACACTCTCTAGAACCTTTCCCACTAGAGATAAGCCAGTCGGAGCCTCAACTAGTTTATTACCATGACAGTGCAATAATATTGTCACCATATCATATTAAAAAACAAACAACCGTTATAAAGACACCCAGTACCAAGGTGGAATCATTTTCAAGAGTGGAACCCACTGATCGTGCTGGTACAGAACTAAAATATGGTCCCTATGAAGACAGTTCTCCGTATTCATTTTCTCCCATAACTGTTCATTTTGAGAATAACAACCCATTTGCTGTTGTTGAGGAGCTTGTGCGTGAAGTGGAAATTTCTCACTGGGGAAGCCTTCAGATCACAGAGCATTACAAACTGTTCCATGCTGGGGCTCGACACAAAGGTGTCTTTTCAAGGTCAGTTTAATCCTTGTTTCACATGGTATTTTCATTCTCGACCTTCTAATATTAGATACATTTCCTTTGATTGTTTTTTCGCTATTGCTATTCTAACTTTTCTGTCCTGTAGTAAATGCCCAAGGGGATGCAGATATTATGTTCATGTGTGTAGTATCTGAATCTGAGTGCAACTTTGTACTAGTTGAATCTGCTTCGTCTGAACCAACCTTTTTGCAGGGTTGAATATCAATCTAGGCCGTCTTTGAGTGGCGTATCTTCATTCAAGCATCTAATTGCAAGATTACCCCCCAGAGTTCACTCTGTCTACTACCGAGATGAAATAGGGAATATCTCATCATCGCATTTGCGTAAAGATTCTAGGAAGGTAGGTATTGTTTGTTATATTTTGTTTTCAGCTGTAGAAAAACAAGAGTCAATGTAACTCGTAAAACTTTGATTGCCACAATTGTCTTGGATACATATCCTATTAATGGGTTTCTTCTGAAATTAGCTTCAACATAGTTATTACTCAACTTACAAGGTTTATGATTAAGGAATAAGTGGAAAAGTCTTTATTCCCATGATTTTTTGGTTGTTAGCTACCTATACTAAGATGATCATTATTTATATTTACCCCCTTTGTCCAAAACAGATCAGCTATCTCGTTTAAAGTGCTACTTGATTTTGTGGGAGTGGTATGCATTTCGAAAAGAAAATTACCTGATTGACCACTTCTTTGCCGTTTTTTCTGATCTGGCTACTTCAGGTGTCCTATCGTGTTTCCTCGAGAAAAAGTTTCGACTTTGCATGAAATTTTTTTATATTGGTCTGCAGTAGTTTTTTTCTAGTCTTCTGCTTTCCACTTAATGGACTTTGTTCTTTTCATTTTGACAAAACATCTCAGTTCACATAGTTTTCAGTTAAGAAAGAAGAACTGGAATATTCTTACGTGTATTGTCAGCTGATATCTATATACTGACAACTTTCTCCTTGTTTTCATTGCAGTCAGATTTGGAAATAGAGCCGCGGTATCCTTTATTTGGGGGCTGGAAGGCGACTTTTGTCATTGGCTATGGGCTGCCATTGCAAGACTTCCTTTTTGAGTCATCTGATGGTAGGCGTTACCTCAACTTCAGCTTTGGATGTCCTCTTGGGGAGACAGTTGTGGACAAATTGACCATCAAAGTGGGTACCCTTCTTGGAATGTATATTGGTGATTCCCCTTTTGTTCTCTGTCAACATGTCGGAATTGGAGCATATATGCTAATCCAGGAGCTGCTTTTTTTAGGTGGTACTGCCGGAGGGATCAAAAAAACCTTTTGCTGTAGTTCCTTTTGCAGTGGAACAACAACGCTTGGAGGTAATTTATTATGGTCTACCATTCTTGTCATCTGGAGAGACATTTGTGACAAAATATTTGTGCATATGGATGGGTGTCTTTGTTGTGTACTGTGTCTCTGTTAATACTCTAATTTTGATTTATCACGAAGCACTGGTTCTTTTTCAACTGATTCTTTAGTATCTAGCCAGAAATTTAGTAGGAAATAAAGCAAATTCCCTGATTAACATGTGTACCCAAGTGATTTGGATACAAAACCAATTTGACTGCAATGTCCACTCATATGCCTTGATAAATGTTGGTGTATGCCCAATAGATTTGTATACAACCAATTTAACAGCAATATCCTCTTATCTTGACCTCTGCAGACTAGTTACTCATACCTTGATGTCGTTGGAAGGACTGTAGTAGTTTTGGAGAAGAAGAATGTAGTTCCTGAGCACAACTCTCCATTCCAGGTGATTTTGACTACCTGTTGTACTGATCAAGTTCAACTAACAATTGTGTTATGCTTGTTCTTTCAAGTCTCTTGAGGGCCATTTTTACATGATTTTGGGGTTTCAGGATGGGGTCAGTAAATTTTACCGTGGCCATATATAACACGAGTCCAATTCTTGGGGAAGGCAAAATTTGGTGATGGATGTTTTGATTTGAGATATACAAATTTATGCCATGATGTCACCAATATCAGTGTTAGAATAATTATTGGAAGGAGTTTACTTTTGCCAAACACTTTGCTAATTTATTTTTTAAGAAATGTTACAGGATTTCGTGAACAAAAGAGACACCTAAAGATGTATAACCATGTTATATTTAGAACTTACCTCAATGATAGCACCGTTTCTTGTTTTTTTCTTGCATCTGTACTATATAGATGGCATGACTGTGAAGTGTAAGGTTGTTTTTTTTAATTTTATCTTAGAAAGTTTTTTTTTAAAATTTTACTATTTATTTTATCTTACTGTCATAAAGGGTAGTATAGTCTTTGCCATTCTAGAATTTACCTCAATAACCAATCATTACTTTTGCGATACATTTGCATTTTGCCTTTCTTTAGATTGTTACATGGTATTAGAGTCCGAGCAGCTGGGATGGCAGGGTGTGTATCCCTGGCTTCCACATGGCAGGTACTATACAGAAGTTCCAAATCATTTGAGTACAGTAGCTAGCTTTTGGGGTTGAGTTCTACCCAAGACCGTGTAACGCTGCCTCCAATGTGTTCCCCTAGGTTGTAATATGGTCGTACTAGACGATGCAAATATCTTTGTTTCCGCACGTCTTTTCAAGTGGTAAATCAAATGAAGCATACATAGTCAAATTATGATTTTTATAGAACATGAACACGTGGCCAAGCCAGAAGGATTTAATTTCAGGAAGTAATGTCTCACGAAACCATTAATACAAAAGATTTCCTTTGCCAATGCAAGATAGACCTGCACGATACTGCTGCTCAAATCAAAGTCACCTTGAGTTAGGGGTGTAACCGGTTCGGTTCGGTTCAGGGGTGATTTTGAGGGAACCGGGAAAAACTGGTTTGGACAGAACATGGAACTGATACCGGTGTTTAAGAAGTCGGTTCGGTTCCAGTTCGGTTCGTCCCAATTCGGTTCGGTTTGGAGGCCGGTTCCGTTCGCCACACAGAGAGAGAAGAGATTGTGTGACTTTACAGATCTACATTCAACCTCTTCAAAAAAAGAAAAGAAATTTACACTTTCCAGATCTACAAATTACTACATATATACAAACATTTACATCTCTTGATCGATATAAAAAAAAGGATTTACAATCTACACCCAGATTTAGAAGTGTTATACACAGATTTACAGATGTATACAAAAATATATACATATACCCCACACACATGCATACATGCAGAGAGAGCAATTTTCGAAGGCAATCGTCTGATCCATCACTGTCCATCTTCTTCTTCATCGTCCCACCCATCATCGGCGTCGGTAGAGGAGAGGAGAGAGAGGGAGATGTTGAGACTTGAGAGAGAGTTGAGAGGATTTGAGAGAGATGATGAGAGGATTTAGATCTGATTTCTAGAGAGAGAGACGAGAGAATTAGGGTATGAATGTCGGCTACAAAAATCAGATTTGGGGACTTAAGGAGTAAATATATAGTAGTAACGCAACTAAGGTATGTAGTAAATTAAATTTTAATCCGTTTTGAACTTGAAGTGTTGTTTAGCTCAGCGGTATGGTGCTGGCTTTCTTTACGTGAGGTCAGTGGTTCGATCCTTGGCTCTTACGTTTTTGAAGGTATAATATTAATACCGGTTCGGTTCGGTTCACGTTAAAAATCCCCCGAACCAGGAACCGAACCGGTTTATAAAAATTTCAGCTCTTAAGAACCGAACCGAACTGGGCATAGAAAAAAACTGAAAAAAACCTCGGTTCGGTCCGGTTCTTCAATTTGGTTCGGTTCTCTGGTTTTTTTGTTCACCCCTACCCGAGTCATTTCCCCAAGCTCATATGCCTCAACCTTGAGTCACTTCGTTTTCTCCTTTGCTTTTGCCAATTCCACCTTACCTTTTGCTAGTTATCTGATTAGCCAGCTTGAGCTCTAAGTTGAAATCGTCTATACTTCTATTGCTGGTCAGTACAAGCGATTTTACACTTCAACCGATTATGCATTGCATCAAAATCTTCATAACTGCTTTGTCCAGCTCGTTCCACCTCATACATATGTAGAAAAGTTCCAAAACACTACAGAACAAACTTACAAATAAGTTGACACAAATATGCATGAAAGTAGTCCATGCAATTTCGCTTTATTGGCAAACAATAATTCGCAAATGTTCAGCTCGGCACAGTAGGGTTTGAACCAAACCAAGAAGCTCAGGCTTGACTCGAGCTTGACTTTGTAATAGTTGGTTTTGGATCATTTGGTAGACTAAACAAGATGCCTTAGATTCTCAATTAGTGGATTGTCTGAAATGAGACTAGCTCGACCATTTTGCCACTTATTTCATGGTCGTGGCGAAGTAGAGGGCACCACCTGTTCATTGTCCACACTGGACACCTGACCCTAGTATAGTTCGTGGTTCTCCATTTGTCTCCAGCGGGCAATGTCCTCCAACAACTTCAAAACTCTGGTTCTTCACTTTCGAATGTCATTGTTGCTCTCTTTCTCTTCCTAAACTGAGATCACTCTGTCAGCTCACCCTGCTACCATTTCAACGCTTACCATGCTTTTCAAAGGGCTCCGGAACCAACCTCTGCGGCCTTTTATCACCCCAAAAGTTCTTGGCCTTTATTCAAGTTTTATTGCAGGTCCACCTAAGGGATATAGAATTATTGGCGAGAAACTGGAATTGGCATGTCTTGAGAATACTAGTTTGGTAATCATTACGAGTCCCAGTATGATGGTCATGTTGAGTTTTCTTCATTTCTCTACTTTGCTACAAAGAGTGGGGTGGTTCTTGGTGGGCTTTGACGCGTGTGGGTTTCTATCCAACCAGCTTGGAGCAATTATCTACTTTTTCTGACTGCTGTTCTTTTTTTTTTTTGTCATTTGTGTATGAAATTTATGCTTTTTTGGCATGTTCTTTCGCAGGTCTACTACGACTTCAACCCAATATTCATGCTCGCAGAGCCATTGATGTTGGCTTCTGTTTTCTTCTTCCTTTTTGTGGCCTGTGTAGCTTACCTGCACATCGATCTTTCCATTCAGAAGTGAAAAAGAAGAGGGATGGATTATCAAAGGTATTAAGAAAATGTTAATTTATTTAGACTTGATATTACTATCTATTGAAACTTTCGTCTTTCTTGTGTAGCTTCATTGTTGCGTTCTTCAACTTGGATTATGACTGGCCGGTGGCTTATGTTCTTCAGAAGTCGAACATGATAACAAATTTTGCAGTATATTGAAAGTTATGGATATTTTCTCCATTATATAGGTTTCAGCTGGCAAAATGATGTTTGTACATTTTCCCCTTTCATTGAGAGATTGTTGCCTTGCCTGGACAAGTAATAGGACTCAAAACTTTTGACATGTTTTATTGCTCTTTTTTGATGATTCGATCCAAATCATAAATGCTGTCTCCTCTGTTTACATAATATATGACGTGCTTTTTCTATTAGACTACAGTACTAGAAATTACGCGGAAATGTGTATATGTAATTGATTTTTACGTAACGCTATACATAATGTTATCGGTAATGACCGTATATTATGTTTATCCAAGGATTCTGCTTGCTTAAGACTACCCGTTGGCCAATTCTCGGATTTTTCTTGTTCTTCTATGCCTATTCTTACTGCATGGTAAAATCAATGTATGATAAGGTTTACAGCGTGTTCACAACTCGGCCTTCTTTTCCACATTTTTCCGATGATATTATAATCTTGAACTCCTTTCTTTTTTCATTATTATTATTATTATTATTATTATTATTATTATTATTATTATTAATTTTTGGTATTTCTCATCCGAATTGGGCAGATTTCATGTTAACAAGGTTTTGAAATCAGATCTTAGTTTGAAATAAACTACTAGTATTTTGTTATGTGGTCTTTCGGGAGCAATAGTCATGTCCTAAGTCACGTAATTCATGTGCTTGTTGCTCAAGCGCGAGTGTGAATTTGTCTTTAAAACAAATCCCAACCTATTAAAATTTGTGAGTGCGAGGATTGAGTGCACGAGCATAGTGAAGATTGAGAGCAAGGGATTGGGATATTTTGAAAGATTATGTGACTAAGGTCCACCAATTGCGATCAGCTTTGGAGTACATTAGAATGACATCAAGGTCCATTAGAAAAATGGGCAGGGATCCAAATGAGCTTCCTCTTTCAGAATTAGGAGAGAATGAACCAACAAATATGCATTGGCTTTGACTTAAAATGTCATATTTTGTGAGTCTCTCAACATTGATCTTAGTTACTTGGTTGTGATCACGGTATTAGAAATAGAGATTTGAATATCTTTTCTTACGCAAGTGGAGCATGTTTTGGGGTGACCAATCAAATTGGATGAGTTATTTGTCTCACTCGTGTGCAAATGGTCATTTTTTCTGTTGTAAAATAGATAGGCGCTGTAGCTTGTAATCGTTATTAATCAATGAAGTTCTTACCCTTTCTAAATTTAAAAAAAAAAGAAAAAAAAAGAACAAATTGGATTGCTTCTGTTCGAGCTAGCACCCGGACAAAACGTAATTTCCAAGCTACCACTTTTGGGTTGTATTTTTTTTTTTTAAAATGTCATTGTACGGTTTACAACTAGATTTGAACATAAAAATTTCACCATTTTCATATCCTTCCAGCGAAAATTGGTTTGTAGATTTTAAAAACATCTTTTTACTATTTGTTAAAAAATAGGTTATTTCAGAGAAAAAGAATCCCAAAGTTAAGTTCCATTTTAAACTGTCCACCACACAAGAACATATCAAACCAATCTCGATTATCTTGAATTACGCAAAAATAAAAAAATAAAATTGTAAAGCCTCATAGGCCGAGCTTCCTTTAATTTGGCAAGTCCATGCCCCAAACATGTATTTTCGTGTATTGTATTTTTATGGCACTGTTATTTTCGGTATTTATTTTTAGAGTGTCTATTTTAGGTGTGGAAATGAATCGTTTCAATATGTATTTTTTATTTGAGTGCGCTAGCTTTTAGTCAAGAAGGATTGAACATATTGAAGAAGAAGTTAGATACGGCAAGTTTGGCTCGAGCATTTCAAGGCTCTATGGCAAAATACTCTAATTGGTTTTGCTGGAAATTTTGCTTGAGCAAAACTGTAACAACCCGAATTTTCGGAGGAATTTTTATTTATTTATTTATTTAATTCAATCGTTGCAATAACCCGAATTTTCGTAAATAAAAATTTGAATTATAATTTTAATATTAATAATTTTCTCGAAAAATTATTTAATCGTCGACCGATTTATTTAAATTAATATATAATCGTCTGCGTAAAT
>JAXBDA010008732.1:0-14096 GCA_036023075.1 Gaultheria prostrata
GTATAGGTAACTGGGAAAGAAGACGACGCGGGTAACGTAATATAAGGGCTTTTTCGGCATTTAATGATTTTTTTACCTTACCGGTGCAAACACTTTTTCGCCCAGACTCAGAGGGAATCTTGTCCATTTTTTTGTACCGGCCCGTACATAGCCCATTTTCGAATCGGATGGGATCCAATCCGGTCCATTGACAAGTCTACTGGCTACTACAAATCAAGTTAACCCCCCATAAGGCCAAATTATTAGAGAGCAATTTTGTTGACCCTCCTTGAAAGAGGGTTCCTTCCTAATACTTAAACTAAACAATACTTAAACAAAATTGCACTCAAATTGTTAAAAAAAAATTGTCGCCTTTTTCGGGAATAAGATTGATTTTACAATCAAAATGATGACTAATACTTAAACTAAACAATAAAAAATGTCAAATTGTTACATATCTGTGGACCTGATCATTGACTTTGAAGAGGGTAGCAAAGATGCATTTGACGCAACGACATTAAGAGTGCACTTAAGTGTCTGGAGAAAGGAAATCAATATTTCAACTTAATCTTCGAAGATGTTAATCAAACAGTTCAACAAAAAAAATCGAATGAGTATAATATTTCGATGGAATCACACTGGCACAACCTAAAATGCGAATTTTGCTCTTCCGCTCCATTCCTCCTCCATTTACCATGATACCCTGCTCACCTACACATTTGATGCGCTACTTGTTAACATCTCTAGAAACAAAATCAAGTTTTTGTGGTTAACAAAAGTTAAGGTAACAAATTGTTAACGGTCATGAGATTTGAATTTCTCTTTGAATTTAGGTCACTTTTTGTCATTGGGTTATTCAGAAGGGTTGCACTATTATAGAATAAGTTCTCTCATTTTATCGGTATAGGTGTCTGAAGTTCGCAACACATAGAGGCTTCAGGCTTGCAAGTTCAGTATGGGTACCGGTTAGAGGTGGTAATTGGAACCCATTTAAATGGACTCGTCCAAACCCATCTAATTATAATTAGCCCAAACCCACCCAATTGTATTATGGGTTGATATGAGTTGAACTTATATAAACCCATATGTCCATGAATTTAGATGGTTTGAAAATGGGTTCAAAATGGGTTGGAGCTAGGTAAATAAATACTTACATTTCCCAACTCCCAGACCCTCTCTCTCTTTTTTTTTTCTTCCGCTCAGTCATATTACACCAAATTAACAAAAATTAATGTAAAGCAAATCCAGATCGGTAATGATGAAACGAATTATACGATATGCGTATACAGAAAATGCTAGATTAAGTCATTGCACTTTTTTTTAAGTCATTGCACTTACGGAGAGAAAACGGCAGAAAAATGGATGAAGAGAGGGAGAGAGAGAGAAGAGTTCTGGTAGCTGTGCCCAGCGGCGGAGGTATGTGAAGGCCAGTGTGGGCACAAACTGGATTTAGGGGATTTTTTTTTTTTGCATTTGCAAAAATAAACATATTACAAGTTCAATTAGCATAGCATTTTTTTTAAAAAAGAACTTATTTAGTGTTCTTGGGGCGCCATTATGTGGTGTCACAATACCCTTTTTCTCTACATGTTATGTGAGAATCAATACTCAATGTATAAGTCTCACCAAAAAATCTGATGGAAAAGGGTGTTCGGATACCAAGTGGAAATGTTCCAAGATCAATTACTTATAAGTAAGCCTCAATTCACCAATTTTGGCTCGAAAATGTCCTGTGTTACAAAATGTTCTTTTTACATTCGCACTTAGTTCTCTTCTTAAATCTATCAATAACTCCTCTCTTTTGTGTTGAAGATAATTTGTTGAGAACTAAAAGTTGAATTATTTTAATTATGAAAAACAGGAAATTGTCTAAAACATAAAATTATTTTTAATTTTTCTCCATAGCTATTTTATTTAACTATTAACTATCCCCCTTTTCAACACTTGCACCCCTTTTTATTTTTATTAGGGTGAAATTACTAAAATACCCCTCAATTTTATAATCCATTCGGGGGTGTAGATGTTGAAATGGAGGGGTATTTCAGTAATTTCACCCTAATAAAAACAAAAAGGGGGTGCAAGTATTGAAAAGGGGTGTGTGAAATTCAATTCCCTTAACGTAATAGTTAAATAATTTCAAATAGGAATATATGTTGAAGAATTTAAAAAAAAAATAAAAATCAAGGCATGTTCACTTCTTATTCCCACAAGGCCACAACAAAGACCTGTGTATGAATTGTGCACTCACTATTTCTGGCTATGCCACTGGCTGTGCCCGGCTTGTGTGTTTGGAGTTTCAATTCAAAATAGCTATGAGGGCAAAACAAAAAAAAAGCGGGTTGGGTTGGGTATGGCTACGCCGATATTCGCCCAACCTATACTCAACCCGACTACTTTGGGCCCATTTTAATCCATAACCCATATCAATTCACCCAAGTCCGCCCATTTGCCCACCTCTAGTACCGGACCACCGGTACATAGTATGGGAACAGAGAAAAAATTATGTTATGTTCTTTGATAATTGCCTCTCATCAATTTATAATTTGACAATGGTGAGGACAACACTTCACATACTCAACAATAAACCACTAAAGTAGAGATTATTCAGAGCATTTGGAGTACCGTTGTATGGCGTCCCGGGCTGTTTCCACCCTACATTTCGAGTGACACCAGCACACTTTTCTCGGGCTCCACACTAAATGTGGTGGAAAAAGAGTCTCTAGCACTACGTGACGTGCACTATTGAGGTGACATATGTAATGGTGTCACTAAAGAGTTGTGTTTAAAGTTCTGAGTAATTACATTTTTAATTAAGATCAAAATTAAGTTATTTTTTAACTGAAATTCGATAATTTATTTGAAACTTTTAAGTAATAGATATGCACACATATATAGCCGCAGCTCCAAAATATTTAGAAGGGTGTTCACAAAAATTCTTAAGAATATAGAATCAGTCAACAACGAGGTCTTAAGAATCCGCCCTTAATAAAACGTCCATTGCCCAACGGTTTTTCGACATTTTGATATCGCCGGCCCTAAAATCGCATGCATATCGGCCAGGTCCCGTTACGTAATAGTGTGTTTCTGATTTGCAGACTGATTCATGGCTGTTACAGCCGATACTAGATTGTTGCAGGTGATTTTGGCATTTAAAAAAAAAAGCCACTAAAAAATGACTTTTTAAAAATTCGAGACGGATACAACTGTTTCCCGAAGTCCGGTTACATATCATTAGTTACTACCACCTTTTCTCTTCCACGCTATCGTTAGTGTAAGAACCCCGCTGACTAAACAGCACAAAAATGGAGTAATTAATTAAATCCTTGTTGAGTATACTTAATTCAAGTAATTCACCACGTCCTTTTTAAGCAATTTAGATATATAGTACGTCAACCCAAAAAGCAACCAAGGCATAGATGGATAAAAAAATGGACATCTCAGGCTCCGACGAATCCTCAGTTAAAATGGCAGTGAACTACAACAGGGAAGAAGAGCTACAGGCCTTTGATGATTCCAAAGCCGGTGTAAAAGGGAAAATAGATTCTGGTGTGGCAAAAGTGCCAAAAATATTCATTCGACCAGTTGATGAGCTTGCTGAGGATTTTGACAGGAACACAACCAATTTACAGATTCCAATTGTTGATATCAGTGCCATTGAAGGAAGTGATGGGCGTGCGAAAGTTGTGAATGAAGTCCGGATAGCATCAGAGGAGTGGGGATTTTTTCAAGTGGTTAACCACCGAATCCCCTTGAATGTGCTAGATGAAATGATAGATGGAGTACGGATGTTTCACGAGCAAGATCCAGATCTTAAGAAATCGTTGTATGATCTGAAGAAATTGGTGAGATTTGAGAGTAATTATGATTTGTACAAGTCGAAATTCGCTAATTGGAGGGACACCTTGACCATCTATATGCTTTATTCAGATCCAGTTGATCCTGATGAAATTCCCTTAGTGTGCAGGTATGTAGTCCTCCTTTAAGTATCAACTCTATTTGTCGCACTTATCATTGATTATAGCTATATCATATGGATTGCATAACGACATAAATATTATCTGTAGATGAGAATTCGCCACTAATTGTAGTGTATCGATTAGTGGGGAACACAGGCACAACGGAACAAAGCATGTGCAAACCCCTTCTGGCTGCTCCAAAGGGGTTACTAACGTGCTTACGTACCTCTTTCACTTTGTAAAATCAAAAAAGTTTTGAAATCCATATATGTTGAAAATCTCAATCAACACTGACAAGAAGTCCACTAATAATAGTCTGCGGGTGTTAAATCTGCAGACCTACAATTATTGAGTATACAAAGCATGTGACGAACCTGGGGAATACTCTATTCGAGTTGTTATCAGAGGCTTTAGGCCTCAAACACAACCACTTAAACGCCCTCGAATGTGGTAGAGACCGCACCCTTCTTGGCCACTACTATCCAGCATGCCCCGAACCAGAACTAACTTTGGGAGCTGGAACGCACTTAGATCCAACATTCCTCACTGTACTGCTGCAAGACCAACTTGGAGGCCTCCAGGTTCTTCATAAAAATCAGTGGGTTGATGTTCAACCAATTTCCGGAGGTTTAGTAGTTAACATTGGAGTTCTTCTCCAGGTTTGTTCCAAGTAAATATCCCTTGTCAACTTTATCGCATTAATTCAGAAACTTTAAAATCCATTTTTACCTTGTTTTAACTTCAGATGATATCGAATGACAAGTTCAAGAGTGTTGATCAAAGAGTGGTGGCCAACCTTGCTGGACCAAGAATTTCGGTGCCGTTTTTTTTCATTGGTGCTATAGAACCTTCGAAGCTGTATGGGCCAATAGAAGAATTGGTATCAGAAGAAAATCCTCCTCAATACAAGGATTTTCCATTAAGTGATTTTTTCCCAAAGTTCCTTTCAAGGGCACATGACGACTCTATGCTCAATGAGTACAAGCTACAAAGCTAATAGATGTTGGGAGATAAGCTGGATATTAATGAAGCAAAGAGGGGTTACAGTTACAAATAATGAAGGAGGCTCCAAGCCGAGTTGTTCTTGCTCGTGTGTTTGATTTGTTTGTTAAAACTTCTCCATGTAAAACTTAAGGCAGCTGATAATGCCAAAACCATTATTATTTCTGCCAAAACCAAAAGTGTTCCCGCTAAAACACTAATTTTTCTTGTTTCTATAATGACTTATGTGTCCTTCAGTACATCATTAGTAACTTTCCATCCTCTTATTACAAAACTAACCCCTCAATCTCTTATGAGTTATTTTATAATTTGAGTTGAGAGATAAGCTTGATATTAATGAAGCAAAGAGGGTTACAATTACGAATAAACTCCAAGCCGAGTTGTTCTTGTTAGTTTTATGCGTGATCGGGTCTTTTTTTTTTGTGGGGGTTCCAACTTGAGGGAGATAGAAAGAGAGCAATTGTTGTTAAAACTTCTCCATGTAAAACTTAATGAGAAAGAGAGAAGAGAGTAATTTTGTGCCGAGTGAGTGAGTTAATTCGAATAAACGTTTTGTGTTGTTTGTGAGTGGTCTATGCCACTCTATGGGCCTTCAATAGAAAACGAACTCCCACCACTGTCATACATGATACATTAGTAGGGGTATAACTGAAAGATTGAAAAAAACCGGGGCACGTGACCCTCGTGGTTTGAACATTGATCTGCTCAAAATCATGATGAAATTTTTGGGGTCGCTTATTCTATTATTTCTCGCTTTCTAGAAGCAAATGAGCAAAATTATTTTCACTTTTAAGTCAACATTTTATAAAGAAGCCACACCTCTCAACGGTTAAGCCAATGTGAAACGTCCTAGTATCCATCCCATAAAGTTAGTCCTTTACAAAAATACGTGTAATTTTCAAGCTTAAAAATAATGTATCTACCGAAATAATTTTTTTGTACAATATGAATCTTGTTTAATAGTTTTCGATGAGATCTTTTGAATGGTGCAAACAAAATCCAAAAATTATTTTAGTAGATACATTATTTTTATGTTTGAAAATTGCACGTAGTTCTGTAGGGGACCAACTTTATGGGACGGAGAGAATACATTTTTTTTTTATGCCTACCTGTGCATCAAGCACTATAGGTTGTTGTGCGGCTTGAGCCCTCCAAATGACCGTTTTTTGAGCCAAAAATGTGATTCAAATCGTTCACTTCGTAAACCTTGATGCACAAATAGTCATTAAAATCGTGTCGATAAAAACATTAGCAACACAAAGATTAAAGCAAATTAACTTGGCAGTGTATTTTCGAATCTGTACTTGTGGTTCATTTATTCAATACAGACCCGATTTGATTCGCTCACTCACTAGTGTAGACACCCCGCTTGCATTTGTACTTGATGAGAGCGTTCACTACACAGAATGGAAAATTAGCGTCGAGGTGCCCATTGCAGCACACATTAGGAATTAGATGGATACAAATTGCTGATGAAGAGTTAGGGACCACCTATTTTGGTGCATACACATCCAGAGCTCAACCTTTTTGCTGCATCTATCATATCACATAAACAAGCTTTGTTCCAATACACCAGAGATAAGATCGAAAATGGCTGCAACAACCACCGGTGAAGTTCAGGAAGTAATCAAACCCATATATGCTCGGAAGAGCAACTTAGAAGCCTTTGATGATTCAAAAGCAGGCGTAAAGGGAATCGTTGATGCTGGGGTACTAAGGATCCCTGAAGTATTTGATAGTAATCCAAATAAGCATCATGAAAGGACCGGTTCAGACAAATCCAAGCGTATAACTATTCCAATCATAGATTTTAAACGAATTGACAAAGATGCAAATCTGCGTAAAGAGGTTGTAGAGAAAGTTGGAGTTGCTAGTGAAGGGTTGGGTTTTTTCCAAGTGGTCAACCATGGAATTCCAATTAGTGTAATGGAGATGCGTTAGACGGGATAAGGAGGTTTCATGAGCAAGACACTGAAGTGAAGAAACGATTCTGTTCGCGTGATAACACGAAAAGCTTTATGTTCAATAACAATTTTGATCTGTACCAAGTGCCAACAGTTAACTGGAGGGATGCTTTTTACTGCGTTATGGCTCCTAATCCTCCTGACCCTGAAGAACTGCCCGTGATTTGCAGGCGTGCTTTTCTACGTCTACTTTTGAAACTTTTTCCGTTTGTTCAATCCTGCCAAAAGGAGCAGATTCAAATGGCTAAGAAGGAGCAGAATGAAGGTTAGAATTGGATTTGGGATTGGAATGTCTAAGGTGGAGTGACAGTTCAAGCACTGCGACTTTGAATAGAAAGTCTAGTGTTTGGAACCAAGAAACTTGCCCAGAGTTCAAGGAAGTCATCTATTTTTCTCAAGAAAACAAAGTAGATCACGTTCATCATCGTATAATATATTCTTTATCCAAGAATTTTTTGGTTTCTTGGGTAAAGAAAAGAAATGAAATACTACCCATTATCGCTACGTACATGTTCCATTCCCTTTTCTTTTGATAAGTCTGTTCCATTACCTTTTCTTGCCGCAAGTTCCAAACACTGCCAAACCAAACAAACCCTTAAGTCTCAACCAATTCTGGTCGGCTATATGAATCCGCTTTCTTTTATGTTTCTTAAGGATCTAAGGGGTCCTTTAAGCTGGCTGTCAAACATCTAAAGCACAATCTTCCTTCTTTATCTGGGCTTGGGGTTGGTTGTGTGGAAGATAAGACTTTGAGTATGACACGGAAAGAGTTTTCCAAACACAGCCTAAACAAAATATACATAAATTACTCTTAATCATTTTCTAGATGTCAAGAGTCTCACGTACTTCCTTTATGGATTTGCATCTCCTTTATCTTCAAATAGATTGTCATGTTTTTCCTGCAGAGACATACTGATCAACTACACTGATCACTTGAGAAGATTCGGGCTCACTCTATTCGAAGTTCTCTTGGAGGCATTGGGACTACAACCAAATCACTTGAAAGAGATGCATTGCGCGGAGGGGATTTTTCTCCTTGGGCATTACTACCCGGCTTGCCCCGAACCAGAATTGACTTATGGCCTCAACAGCCATACTGATAGTGGCTTCCTTACTGTACTCTTACAAGATCAAATTGGAGGTCTACAAGTTCTTCACGAAAATGAATGGATCGACCTCCCCCACTAGCCTGGAGCACTGATTGTAAATATTGCTGATCTTCTACAGGCAAGTCTCTATCACTTAAAATAAATTTTCTATTGATTCCTTCAGCTTGGCACCGAATTTGTTTTAATTGGTTTCAAATAGCCCAAAAGGAGAAAACAACTGAAGTTTGTGCTGGTTAATGAGTACTGTTTTCCTCGAAAAAAAACAATGATATCACTGATTTCTCAAAGCTCATAACCTGATAGCGATTCACACACAACAAGAACGCCTTTGGCATTTAGCGTTACTAGCGCACCAAAGAACTCTGCTACAAGTTGAACGAGGTGTTTTGTCCAAATTCAGGAGCCAGAAGACGTGACAACCAGCAAATACTCATTTTTTACACGATGTCCAAAAAAAATTGATGAAAATCCTTTAAAATCCATTATCAATCTTGTCTATGGTGAATTATCGAGAAGTTTGTCCATACTCCATACCCATATCTAGTAAGTGAATCAGTGATGATCTGTTTCTTATGCTTTTTTTGCTCATCACAAATGACAAGTTTAAGAGTGTCCATCATCGGGTACTGGCAAACAAAGCAGGATCAAGAGTTTCTTTGGGTTGTTTTTTCAGAACTCATTTCCAGAAAGGAACTGAATCAAGACTGTATGGGCCAATGAAAGAGTTGGTATCAGAAGAAATCCCCCAATCTACAAGGAAACTACTGTGGAAGAGTATCTCACACACCGATATAATAAAGGGCTTGATGGAAGCCATACACTGACATATTTCAAGTTTTAATTTGAGAGTCGGATACAGAAACCGACAATGTAAGGGCCGTTCAAAGTGAATGGATGGACTTTGCCAAAAGCAGTTTCTATCAGCATGTCTATTGAAATACTGTCCATTCATTTATTTTTTTTGGGATTACATGGGTACTACTAGTCCTGTAATACTGAATTGAGTGATCACGTACTTTTTATGTTTGTAGAATTTCTACTTTCTCTCCTGCCTCATGTTTCGGGTTACAATTGATCAGCATATTGTCTCCTAGCTTCAAACTGTTGATTGTGGCACGGATGTTGCGAGCATGAGTTCTTCATCAAGCTTGTTATGAACTCTTTACTTCTGCAGCTATTTATAATTGTTGTCAAGGCATGGCATGATTCTGTTTGTTTTCTAAAGAATTCTATAGTGCTACAAAAATAAATAAAATAGCATCAAGATTACGTTTAGCGAATGATATGGGATTTCATAACATGCTTTAAAATGATAGTATGGAAGCCTTTGTGTCTAGTGGCCAAGGCAGGAACCTAAATTAGGGGGGAATCTTCTGTAGAGATTTTTTTAATTTTTTTACAAACAATCATAAAACATGTATGCGCATGTATAAGTTTTAGATTTTTTTTAATATCAAACCGGGAAACGCCTATAAGTTCGAATTTTTTCTTGTTAATCGACGACAGAGCACATGAAGTCCATTTTCATATATGTAAGAAATTGAAAAGGTACAAAACCTGGAAATTTAGCTGGGAAAAGAAAGGAAATGAGATGTCTGTATAATTGTATAAGTTTAGCAGCTGTATACAAACTTTTAGGGAGTATATTTTCAACTTTCTTAAAAAACAAAGACACTCGCTCATCAAGTTCTTGCAGTTGGAACAATTTTTAGCATCTATTATAGATGTATGCATCTCTTCAGGATATGTTATTGAACATGGAGGACAGATTCATCAATTTCTCTGTATCTTATCATATGCAGCTCATCACAAATGACAAGTTCACAAGAGTCAACCACAAAGTGCTGGCAAAAAAACTTTGGTCAAAGAATTTTGGTGGCGAGTTTTTTCAGAACCCATTTTCATGATGGGGTTAAAATGTTTACATCTACATATTCGCCCCGTTTTTTGCGAAAGCTAAAAGTACAATCAATGCGAGCCCAATTATATAAGAAAATAAAGCTAAAAGCAGTACCATAAGAAAGGTCTTGATGGAACCTCTCCACTGTCCGCTTTCAGTTTGTGTAAGTAGCTTATGAAATTCCAGAACTCGAATTGCCTCCCGGGATAGACGCAAAATTCGAGTGTGGGTTGGGCGAATATTATAACAAAAATTTATTGGGCGGGCAAACCTATATAATTGTAAAAATTTATAAAAATTACTACTATATTTATAAGAAAATTTTAAAACTTGGGTAGGGCCCTTGCGTCCATCCTTGGTTGCTTCTGCCTGCAGCTCTCTAGTCTTTCCCCTTACATTTTGTTGAGCATGTGATTGTTGGCCAATGTTTACCTCCTTCATTTGCTGCCCTTAGCAAAGGAGAACAAGAACATAGCATTAGCCACTTGATGGTTAAAGAAGAAAGGTTTCTTGCTAAAATAGAAGTAAGTTGGCTTATTATTTATACCCAAATTTGGCACAAAATCACAATAGGGCTGAAAGTATTATTTTCGTACCATATTGGGCTAAATTGATTTAAGGAAATTAATACTGGGCCCAATTTTATAATTCTTTTACAAAGCCCAGTTAGTTTCCAATGATACTGGGCCCAATTTTATGTTATTTGATCCAATTGCTTGACCCATTGATGGTGGTTACCTGGAATAATCTTCAGGAAACAATTGGAAAACCAATTGACTAAGGCTCAGTTTCCCACTTGATTTTATCAAATTTTTCCTTAGATTTTATCAATAGAGAAAGAAAGTTTGATAAAATCTCAGATTTTTGAGTGAGGAAGAAAGTTGATAAAATCTAAAAAATCTGAGATTATATCAAACTTTCTTCCTCCCTTGATTTTATCAAATCTTGACAAAAAATTTATCAAGTGCATGGGAAACTGGACCTAAAGTGTGTGCCTGATTAATACCACCTCCATGATGTGAGAGTTATTGCAGTAATAACTTTCTTACATTGATTTCAGCAGAGCAACTCAGGTCACCCACCTTGATTATCATTTTGTTATCATTCCTCTTGTTCCTAAATAATAACCTCACTTTCTCTCAAATAAAAAAATGAAGTACTTCCGTATATCAATTCCTAAACTTTTTCACATCGAATTAAAGCACTCGAGCGGTGCAAAAAAATTTGAAAAATGATAGCCAAAAGTACTTTATTTTTTTATTCAAAAAATGGCACGACTTTTTGCAGTGGACTATTTTGGAACCGAGGGAGTACGTTTTAGTGTTTAATATAGATATTTGGATTCCATCACTCAAAACTTCTGATATTCACTCTTTGTGTGAAAGATAGACGGTGGTTCAGTTCGCCAAGACGATTGCTGGTGCTGCTATGCAAATAGTGGTCTAGCCGTTTTATTCGAGGAGAAAGACGACGGAGCAACTTCCAACATCCTCTCCGTACTACTTTTCACATGACTCCATTCATGTACTATTGTTTTTGCTATTCATTTATGTTATCTGTAATTTCAATTTATTGTTAATGGAAATTGTTCTATGGGATTCACCGGTTGTATTCCATTTTTCCTTACACATACTTCTCGCTCAAAACAACATTTCAGAAAAATAAAGAGGTTCACAAAATATTTACTGCCTGCCAATTTCAATGACAGGACATAATTAATTTTGTTTGTAACTTGCAATTTCATAAAGAATTTTCTGAATGAATATAGTATAATTTTGGGTATAAGGAGAATTCCGGAAGTTGGTGCAATTATATAATCACGGTCAATCTGTGCAAAACCTGAAAAAACATAAAACTATGCATAACTGGATATATCAATAATTTCCACTAAGCTGATTTTTTGACTTTTTAGGTTTTTTTTAGTTGATGTATGTGAAGAAAAATGACATGTCTCATAAAGCGTGAGAACCCAAAAAACCAACAATCCACCCAGTAGAACGAGGCCTAAAATTAAGAAATTAAATGATTAGAAGAATGAAACCTAAGTACAGATCAACCTCCTCTCCTCTTTGCATGGGCGGCTAAAACAGATTTTTGGGTAAGGGGGAGCCGGATCTGAGGTTTCCAGATCTGAACTTTCATCATCGGCGGCGGTGGCTTGACAACTCTAACCAAGGCTCCGGCAATTTTTTCTTGTAATTTCTGTTTTCCTTTGTTTTTTTTTTCTTTTTTTGGTTCTTGTAGGGTTTTTTTTGGTAGGTTGTTGTATTGGGGTTTTGTTTTAATGGATTTCTATCTCTTTACCCGAAAAAAATAAAAAGAAATAAAACTAGAGCACCCAAATTACCATAATGAGTATGTATATTCATTATTCAATGATTGTAAAGAAAAAAACAAAAAACTCGACCTCCCAATTACCATATTGAGTATTTATGTATATTCATTATTCAACGACTCAATCAGTCATCTAATCAATTAATCAAATCAAATACAACCAACCTTTTATTTTTAATCGGCAAGGACAGCGATGCAACGAGATGCTAAGGAAGAAGGCAGATCACCGAGGAGAAAAGCTAACAACCAGGATGGCGATGGAAAATCTGAAAATCACAATACAAGCCAGCAAAAAGCAGAAACAGAGAAAGAGCCCAAAAAAAAAAAAATACTATGGGTAACAAAAATATAATATCATCTCAAGTTCATATATACTAATCAAGAGGTTGCAGCCAATCTTTTCAAAAAAAAAAAAAAGGGGTTCAACAAAGAATTACTCGCAAGGCTTTAAATAACGGTAAAACGGTTTCGTGATACATAATGGTTTGAGTGTAACGGGTGGTATCCAATGTTAGGTAATGGGAATGGGGTGTACTGGGTCGTGAATTTTTGGATAAAAAAACAATTTTACGTTGCTTAAATAACCCGTAACAGTTAAGTAAAGGTTGTAACGGTCGTGAACTGGTCCGTGAATCAGATACGGACCGATACGTGACAGGAACCGGCCGATAAGTATGCAATTTTTTCCTCTCACCGGTATATCAGGATGTAACGGTGTCGGAAAGGCCAAAAATCATTGTGTAACGGCCGGTATTGAAATCCATGGTTACTCGTCCATGACTAAAGGCTAACAAATATATATATTAACTAACAAGAATATATTAATTGTGAAGCGAGATTTATTTATAAAAGGTATATACTAATGAGAAACAAGTACGAAGGGGCGTGGGAGAGTATGCCTTGCGGGTATATATGGTATTGCAAAGCTACTACGTACAAATTAAATCAAGTCAACCCCCCAAAAGGCCAAAATATATATTATTATTCAACATGTGAAGAAACGTGGTACAAAAAAAATTGTCACCTTTTCTTGAATGAGATTAATTTTACTATCAAAATGATGTGTAAATTGTAATACTTAAATACTACTAAAAAAAAAGTCAAGTTCTTACACATCTGTGGACTTGATCGATCATTCATTTTGAAGAGAGTAGCAACGAGGCATTTGACGCAACAATATTAAGAGTGCATTTAGGGGATCTGGGGATACTAGAAATCAGGCCCTACAAACTACCCTGAAAATCACCCCAAAACGACGTTGTTTTGGGGTTCAAAAGGCACAACAAAAAAAAATCACTCAAAACTACGTCGTTTTGAGCCCTTTTTTTTAGCTCTAACTTGATAAAATCGAGCCCGACTGGACTAATTTTTTATGAGCTCAGACGTTCTTCGGATCATGGGGCTAAATTGACACCCCTACCAATGTCTTCTCACAGCGTCGTCCATGTTTAGATACCACTTGCTTACGTGCACACGGTGCCGGAGATTAATAATCCTTCGTGAGCTTACGCTTAAGTTCTCAATATTTTTACACTTAAATCTTTGGTCTCCTGAGTTTTAATAGGCTTTCCACGCCTATGCTTGCTTTATTTTTTGAACAACCTATGCTAGCTCAAGCACACACTTTTTGTGATTTAGGATCACCCAAAAAAACAGTATTATATGATTTAGACTTGCGCATACCGTGCTACAAGCGGTGAAATTCGTATACACTAATTTAGACCCTGTAAGCTCCAAAAAGCTACGTCCATTTTGCGGTTGGCAATTCCATTTAACAAATCACATTTTTACGTGTATCCCTTGGTTTATCGAGTTGTAATTTTCTAAGTAGGAGTCTGTATAGGATTAGAGT
>JAXBDA010008733.1:0-14088 GCA_036023075.1 Gaultheria prostrata
CCCCCGAACTAGTTCTCTCTCTCTCCGTCCTCCTTCTCCTCTCTCTCTCTCTCTCACACACACACACAAACATACACACACACACACAGCCAGACACACCCAAATTGTTCTCCTCTCCTCTCCTGTCCGCAAACACCCAACAATAGCTACCAAGGCGGCGAATCCTGTGGGTTCTAGGGTGATTACGAGATGAGAAGAACTAGGGAGGCGAGACCAAAGAAATCAGTGTGGATTTTCTTGGAGAAGAAACATGAGAGATGAGTTGTGATAGCTACCTCTTTTACCGACATCCCTGTAGATTAGCTTCACGCCGGAGATGGAGGTTTGATTTAGGTTCAAATAGTGGGTATGTGTGTGTGTGTGTGTGTGTGTGTGTGTGTGAGAGAGAGAGTGAGAGAGAGAGAGAGAGAGACGAAACCAAAATGATTTTCGGCTGCCGGCGATATCTGATTTCCGGCACGGAATCTGCACTGCTCAAACTTTCTTTGCTTAGGTTAGGACTCGAGTGAAACGATTTAAAGAGGTTTTCAGAGAGCCATGTGATTCGAAGTGGGTTGCCTCAATTTCGTAGAGATTTTCAGAGAATCCTTGACAGAACGGAGTGAATTGAAAGAAATCAAGGGCTTTGGGTGTGTAAGGCGTTTAGTGGGTTTTGGGGATTTTTGACCTAACATCCACCCATACCCAATACTTGAAATATGAGTACGTATTAGGTTTTAATTGATTCTCAATTAAAAAAAAAACACTAGTAAATATAATTAGGGATTTAACTCCCAATTTTTATGTATTAAAATTTAAATTATTTAATTTCTAAGGATACCTTTTTAAATGAATAAAATGTGTTATTACATGTCTAAGATTGTGATTTCTTTCTAGGTGTCAAAAGTACTTTTAACCAAGGAGGGGTATATTTGTCTTTCCACCCATTGCCGTCCAAAATTTTAACAGGTTTTAGGGAAGGGGTGAACTTGCTTGATTTTGATAATTTAGGGGGTCGTGTTGGCCAGTTTTTTAGTTTAGGGGGTCATGTTGCCAAAACATGATAGTTGAGGGGGTGTCCTTGCAATTCAGGCTATACTTTAAGGACTTGGTATGGATTTGGGGTTCCCGTAGTGACTCAAGTAACTACGTCAACGTAGTGACCTCAATTTGTCGGTAATATTGAGTAGATCATTCATGTAAAAAATCAAATTAATTGGATATTGATAAGCCATATGTTCGGATACCAATTATATGGATGGGCAATATCATTTGGAGAATATACTGTAAGACAAATTTGTCTTAATCGTGTTTCTACTAATCTCCGATGATCATAATTTTTTGTACCCATTGTATGATCAATATTCTTGAAAAAATGAACGGTTCCGATCCCAAATAATGATTTCATAGGGCCCACAATTGAGGTCACTACGGGAACGTAGTGACTTGACTCATTACGAGAACCCCAAGTCCGGAAGGTTTAATGTCTCCCTAGCATTTTTGTTTGTTTAAATTTCTCATGGCAACTTACAACTTTTGTTTTTCGTTTTCGGAATCTGTGTCTTTGGCATAACATCTTTGAAGGTTACATGATAACCACATTAAAATATTCAATTCTTTTTTTTTTAATTGGCAATTTTTTTTTATTATACTTGAACACAAGTGCAAAGATAAAAGAATAAGGGCAAACCGGCATAAAATGCCACTCAAGACCTCTCCAAAGTTGGCCAGAAACCAACTAAAGAGAAATGCAAAAAATGGGTCAAGCCCAACCCAAAACAAAAACACCTAAACCCAAATCATCCCAAACCCTAAATTACCATCAACCCCAAACAGTTACCATCAACACACAACCGGTGGAAACAACCGCCCCACGGGATCCTCAACCATCAATTGCCATCCGAAGACCACAAACCCACCTCCTCCAGGTGCTGCACCTCGCTCAACGAGAGCACTAGTTGTTCCAAGCAAGCCAAAGCCCCAAGCCGCACCAATACGGTGCCGGAAAACAAATTGAAGTAGAAAGAAACGCCGCCCAAAGACAACTGTACGCCGCCACATTAAGATCTTGAAACCCACTGCATCACCACTAGCTGCTAGGCCACCAAATCGAAATCATCCAACAATGAGAACGGCGGGATCAACAACTGAAGCCGATATGCTCTTAGGCCAAAACTAACCGCACCCAACAGTCAGCCAAAGTAAAAAAACCTCCAGTGAGCTGAAGTCAGAAAACCTCTAGAGTTGGGGGAAGGAGGACAACAGTTTGGGGAGAAGAAAGTAGAAGGGGAAAAGATGAAGGATGCCCGTGCGGAGGAAGGACCTACAAAGCGGCGGCTAGGCTTAGAGAAAGAGGGAGAGAAGTTATAGAGATAGAGAGTCCCAAGTTTCCGGGAAAAAAAAATGCAATTCTTGAGCTCCATTGGATGCTTTTGACTTCAGATTTTATCAAATGAAATTAAGGTTTGTTATGCACTAAACTAAACTTCCTCCATCCTTTTTTACTGTTGACTATTCTATTTTGAGGTTGTTCTTACGAAGTGTGTATTTTGAAAAATTAAGGGGTAAAAATTTATATACTTCGTAATTATTATTTTACTCTTTTGAAAAAATAATAAATAAAGAGTTAATGAAAGAGTGGGTTGGATTTTTTTGCTCTGAGAAGCTCCCTCCCAATAAACAACAAAAATAGGAACCAACCGTCCACAAATTTCCAGGTAATCTCGAAAGAAATATTCTTTACCAAAATGGGGCAAAATACACACGGAATCTAAAGAGGTTCAGTCAGATTCAACAGTTTTTTTTTTTATAATCCGATTCAACAGTTATTCATGGTCAATTCCTTCACGTCTTCAAATTCCATCAGCAAAATACTCTTCAATTCGATTCCCCAATTTCGATAGCTTCCATTTCTATTCAATCCGAAAGAATGAGTAATTTGAGAACAATTTGTAGACCGCACACGGTGTTCTCGTCGATCGCAGCATGGTCTCGATTGCGTTCTACTGTTAGGGTTTCAATGTGGTACCCGAATACTAATAATTGCAAGCAAGGCAGGTCGTCTTGGTTCGATTCCTCTGAATTTGCCAAGAACGTGCCCTGGTCCTCGAGGGTGAACCAGAGGAGAACCATGGTTAAGGCCTCCAAATGGACCGAAGCCAAATCTCCATACGAAACTCTGGGTACTTTATCGCGTCTTTTTCTCTTGGTTTGGTTATATTCGATTCTCTGTTTGGTGGACGAAAAGTCATTAGAAAGATTGAGTTCTGTTTGGTGATAGGAAACTATGACCATTACGTTTATGAGCTTGCTGTCTAACTTGATTTATCCAGGCTTTGAATCCATATGCAGTTCAAAAAAAAAAAGGCTTTGAATCCATATCTTTGATAAAGCATGTAGTTTCTTAGACATTACATTACTGTGCTGTTTATAGCACCAAGTTCTAGGTCTGCAAATGAACTGAGCCGTTCGTGAAATGCTCGAGGCTCGACACTCGGGCTCGTTTGAGTTCAATTCGGGTACTAAACAAACCGAACCTGAGGCTAAATTTTAGGCTCGTTTAATAAATGAGCCGAACTTCAACTTGATAGTATTCAGCTTGATTATGCTTGACTGCTTGTGAATGTGAAGTATATATGTATATCTCAGTAGAATTTCACATGTAACCTTGAATAGATATAACCTTTCTCGTGTGCATAATGAAAATTTTATAAGCTGTACATGTTTAAATTTTTAAAATTACCATAAACTTAAATTTTAATATGTTTTTATAATTTAATATATGTATGAAGTTATTTATGTACAAATAAATTTTTACTTGAAGCTCGGCTTGATTCGGCTCGTTTGCAGCCTTGGCATCAACACAAGATAAGGGTGTGTTTGGGAGAAAGGGAAATTATTACAAAAGAATCCTAAAGAAGGTTTGTTGTGTTCCTTTGTTTGGATTTGCGAATAATTGGAGAGAAATGAGGATAAAGTGTGTATATTTGCATATTATATGTCAAAGAACAAGAAAGACAAGAAAATATGGGTTATTTTCAAAAAAATTATTTACTGACTAAATGAGGTAAATAACTCTTTTTGATTGCTTGGTAAGTGCTATGTGGTTTACATTAGTACTGGGACGTATCAATGTCGTTTGATTTACAATATAATTTATACGGGGGCAGTGTGATGATCAATTTAGGAACTGTGTACCTGCTGACGCTATAACCTTGGCTGGTTTGACCCTTAAGCGAGAGCGGGAGAATGTAGAAGATCCCAAGGTTGGAGCTTGAAAGGAACGTGTACATATATTATGATAATTATATACCGTAGGAAATATGCTTTAAAACTACAATTATTTTAGGGAGTGAAAAAGTATGGGCCAAGTCACTTTAAGTATAAGAAATGGGATAGTGTTAGAATGTATTGTTTTCTTTTCAAGATATCATCGAAGTCCAATTTATAAAGCTAAGTAATAAATTATTGTTTTTCTATACTAGGATCGTAAAAAAGGTCCCATGTTCTTAAGGAGCAAGTTCCCATCTCCATGGGAGCGGTCTCCCGCCAAGATCCTAAGTTGGGACTTGGGAGCACAGAATCGCCCTCCTAAGGTGGGAGCGGCATCACTTTAGGAGCTCCCTGCAACTAAGGTTTGACCACTATGTTGAAGCAAACATTGAAAGTTGCCTTACGGTAAAGGAGTTGGAAGTTTAGAACTAGTCCTAATGAAAGTAATTTACAACATCATTTCTCTGAATGTGTACTTGGGGCCCGCTTGTTTGACTGGACTATTAGTGACATGATATAAAATCCCACTGGATGTATAAACCCACCAGTTTCATAATACCACAACCCAATGGTATTTGTATCCCACATTTTGTGGAGTTATATAGTCCAATCCGATGCTCATAGCCGGTCAAACAAATGGGCCCTTAATTCACAAATATTCTTCAATTTCTTATCAAAGTAAATTGCAAAAATCTGTCAAACAAATAAAACTTGCATTGTGGACTTTCGCTGAGTAGGTTATGGAGACATTATGGTGCTTGTATTAGATCCTCTTTACCTTTTTATGTGTAGGAGTATACATTTATTGGATAATACAGAGTTGATGCTCAATTTTTCTTCTTAACTTGTTCGAAAAGTTTGGCCGTTCCCTTCTTGATTTTCTACATCTAATGCTTTGCTTTCTAATGCAGAGTTGGAAAAGACTGCTGATGAAGAGAAAATAAAGGTAGCCTATAGACGTTTGGCCAAGTTCTATCATCCAGATGGTGTGTTCTTAATCTCAGAGCTTGTTTTCTCAAGTTTCATATAGCCCATTAACTCGTCTATAATATTAGTACCCTAGGAAATGTACATAAAAGATTCTGTTTTTTGTTTTGTTTAATGGCTTTAGCAACGTATTTTAGAGATCAAGACAGATTAATATCGGAAGTAGGATAGCTGAACTCATTTGTTCTAAATCCTAGCACTTTTGAGCCTTCGTTAGGAAATGGTACTTTATTATTAAGATTTGTTTTTACTTTTTATCAGAGTCGTTGCGGTTGGCAGTAGCATCCAGATGGTTAAGAGTGATCTGGAAGAAAAGCCTTCCTGAATCAGTATCAAAAGGGATTGCACTGCCAGTGATCTGATAGTTGTCATGTAGTCAGAGAAGCTTGTGATATATGTTAACATAGTGTAGGTTTCACTGGCATCTCCAGGAAGCTATCTAACATTGGGGCTATAGGAGTCGTTCTACATTCTGTTTTTCCTTTCTAGGTGATCCCTAGTATTCTATTAGAGGAGACCTTTGCTCTTCGTCTTCATCTGTCATCTTTCTTTTAATATAGTGGTGCATCCTATTTGAGGATGCCTCTTATAGAACAAGAATGGGCAAGGAGCCAAGGACCATGAACGTTAAGGGTCAAAACAAATTAGCTGTTTCTCTCCTTGCTGCTGTAAGGAAGTCCTTCCCATGAAATATGATGCAGTTTATGTGAATCGTAAACGGCCTTTATTGGATCAAGCATAGCCTATTTTTTCCAGAAACGGCTGGCAGCTATGTTGATTATTCCAGGTTTTAGTATATATGTTGGATTCATCCAGCCTCCAAATGACATCAGATTGGGATTCATCTAGCATTACTGGATAACTCATCAAATTTTCTTTATATGAGATAGTTGTATTATTTATTTGTTATACAATATTAATATTTTAGACAGTAATTATATGTGACAAGGTATTAAGTTTCAGTAATATGAAATGTATATACAGAGGGATAGTGACATAGAATGCTCTGAATCTTCTATCAAAGAAGGAAATGTTTGCCGCTTTCTTTTGTCAAACATGCATGTTCACAAAATATTTGGCACCGAATATTCCTGGCCCCCATCGTGAACTCAAACCTTTTTTGGGTGTTGCCTTATGCAGGTTCTTTTCATTTGAATCCATGTTTTGTAGCTCAAGCTTGTGCCGATAATGTTTTTTCTTTTTTCATATCATCATAGGAACATATTGGAGTACTAAATTCTTTGGACATTGTTATTCATGAGTGGTTAGATGATACTTTTTTATGCTTCATGTTTAGTCTATGATGATTACGTAGATACTGTTTCCTCTTGCCCTGAGGAATTGAAAACAGTACTATCTAAATATGCAAATTAGTTTGGGCACTCCGGTCACAGAACTACTAGGGTTAACGAGGGTAGAACCCTTGGAACTTTGCAATGAATATGGCCCAACCCATTGGAACTCTTGCCTTCACCATCTCTGTGCTGTGCAGCAGGTCATATTGGCCCAACCAAATATACTTCCATGACTCCAAATTCAGTTCCTCAGAAAGCTGGCCATGGACAGCATTAGCTTTTTTTCTCAAGTCTACCGGATTCAGGTGCTTTTGCAATGTAGTCTGATGCACAATATAATTGAACACGCCTAAAATAAGTACCGGATAGTCAGATAACTATTGATTAGAATGATTTCTCTGTTGCTTGGTCATAGCAACTAGCCACATAAAGCAGACATCTGGTTGGAATCCCCAATCAAAACTGTTGCATCTTTTTCCAGAATTTGTTCAGTTGAATCTGACAATAGTTTATTAAACCTAATTCCTTGGGCCTTTATCGTTTTGTGGTACTGAGACAATCAGTTTCTATTGCCTATACTGTGTAAAAAGGTTTACATCTGGTTACTGACCTGTAATTGGTCCTTTATTTTCTTTCAAGTGTATGATGGTAAGGGAACCCTTGAGGAAGGGGAAACAGCCGAAGCTCGATTCATCAAGATTCAAGCTGCATATGAGCTGCTCATGGATAAGGAGAAGCGAAGGAATTATGATACTGATAATCGAGTCAATCCTATGAAGGTGAGTTGTTTAAATTAATAATAATCATGGATAGGAAATGAATTACCAACAATAGCAATAGCAAACGAAATTGTCTAAATATTTTAAATCAATGCCAATGTCAATATTTAGTTTTTTTCGTTTTTTGTTGTACAGAACAACATGAACAACCACTATATTAATCATGGATAGACCAAAAAATGCCAGCATAAATTTGGAAGACCAGAGTAGCCAATGAGTTTATGAAATATGTCTGTACTGTTTAGATGGATTCCATTATGATGCAGACAATGGCAGATCCAGGATTTGAAGGTGGAGGTGGCACCCAAAAAGAGCAATATATTTAATGTCAAAAAGAAGTACACATGCCCTAAGATTAACTATACCTAATACCAAAAAAAAAAAAAAAACACTTGTATTCATAGGTTTATCATCCAAAGAGTAAAGTTCTATTAAATGGAACTCGACGTGATTTTAAATCTCAAAAATCGTCTAAAATTGATTATAAGGCAAATTTCAAATAAATTTCCTTTTCAATGTAGATAAGGGAGCTATCTGGAAGGAATTCCTCTTTCATTTTGTAGAAGGTATTTGAAGTAAATTAATAGGGGAACGAGTATTACCTAAATAGGAAGTGGCAAGTGCTGTTGCCTTGTTGGTCTAGTGGCAAGTGGACAAGTTGCCTTGTAAGCTGTATGTACTTGTGTTCCAACCCAGCCAGCATCTTGATTCATAAGTTTCGTGGCGTAAAAAGTAAAGTACCAAGAATCGAACCCGCATCCTAGCGCCTAGGGATGACAGAACTTACCGCTGAACTAAACAATTCGTTCTTCAAGATTCTCGACATATAATATATATAGAAAGTAAAAAGGAGTACGATTGCTAAAATTATTATTACTATTTTTTTTAGAACCGGGGGTGGCACGTGTCACCTCCCCCCACCCTCTTATGTTCCGCCCCTGGATGCAGAAGATCAGTTCTGTTGCTACTCTTGCCTATGCATCAGGACTACTTGTAGTGCAGATTGGCCTGTTGTTTAATGTATAATGTTTTCTCTTGAAATGGAAATTTGTCAAACTTTGGGCCAAAGATACATAGGATCTGAACTGTGGTCAAATTCTTCCATATACAGTGAAGTGCTATCCGTGAGTCCCCAGAGAGACACTCCTTATCATAAGAGAGGAGTGGTAGCCCAGTGGTAGGCACCATGTAACCATGCATTTGTCTGGGGTTCAAACCTCACTAACAACAACTAACAATACTGGCTTTCGCCGAGCAAAAGAAAAGACTCTTATCAGTTAATGATCTTGCTTATTTTATAAAATAGTTGAGACTATTGATTTGGGTCTCTAGGCCTGCCCTCCATGATGCATTTCGGCTTTGATTTGAGGGTATGGTTCTGTAGCAAAACATCCCTGTAGCTCCTCGGTTCTTGGAGGTTTAGGGGGGCCACTGTTTCAGTGGTAATCTGAGAGCAGCCACTTTGTGCATATTGCCAAAGGTTAGGTCTGTCTCCAATCTTCCCCCGCCCATACCCCCAATGATTGGGGACTAGATGGATTCTGTTATTGTTGTTGTTGTAGTTAAGACTATTGATTTGGTCGGTATGTTATTGTTCAAATGACAAATTTGACAAGGTTATTATGATTTTCCCTTTTGTCACCTCTTCATTTTTGTAGTAAAGAGATGTGTAATACTCCGTATTAAGTTTTCAATTGTGCTGCCGAGTAAACAAAAAAAAGTTTTCAATTGTGCTGGCATGATGTGGTGCTTGTTTCCTTATATATGTAAATGGCCCTTTTGCTAGGCGAAACACATACTTTATTCTCCTAGAAATTTGAATTGTTTGTTCATTTGGACGGTGTTCAACAAATTTCATAAATGAAATGATGTCTTCTCTCTCTTAATTAATTAATTGATTGATCTCTTAAGTCTATCCTCTGATACTGGCTCTCTTTGTCAGGCCTCTCAAGCATGGATGGAGTGGCTTATGAAAAAGCGAAAAGCTTTTGACCAGCGGGGTGATATGGCTGTTGCAGCATGGGCTGAGCAACAACAGCGTGAGATGAATATCCGTGTGCGCCGACTTTCCCGTTCAAAGGTATTGCATTAAGTTAAATATTTCTACAATGATTCATTTCGCACGCTGGAAATCCATAATCTAAAGCTAGAAAGTTCATTGCTTATCTTCCAAGTCATAATCATATCTGAATCATTGTGCATTACCATATTCCGGGTTTACTCTGAGTCTGGGATAGGTAACGCATTCGGAACTATTAGTAAGTGTCGGACTATTAAACCCATACTTTCTTTTAGCATAGGACTTCATTATCCTTATTGAAGATTTTTTGAGGCTGCACATGTGTGGTTTCATTATCAAGTATTGGAAGTAATTTTCCCCTTAGACAAGTAGAAAGAGGGATCTAAGATTGGAACACACAAATTAAGTGTTGCATTTACCAGATCACAACTTTCCTAAAGGGAAGAAAGAAGAGAATTCATTTGATTGTTTTGTTGGTCTTTTTTTCTTGGACGTGTTTTTTGTTTTCATTTAGGCGAATTGCAGTATATAGCGAGAGGCATAGTATCTAATGCTTTTAGTCACTTTCCTGTTGGCTATTTTGCATTGGCGAGTCAAATATTTGTTGGGATTTGCAACTTTAAGGTGTGGGATGTTGAAATTTCAGATGGATCCCGACGAAGAAAGGAGGCTTCTGGCAAGAGAAAGGAAGGCAGCAGTTGAGAATTTCAACAGTACCATAAGGCGGCATTCACTTGTATTAAGGAAAAGGGATTTAAATAGAAAGAAAGCAGAAGAAGATAAGAGAAAGGTTATTGGTCAGCTTCTAGCTGCAGAGGGTCTTGAGCTTGCATCTGATGATGAGGACGCAGTGTAGTAGACAAATTACACATGTACTATTTCATTCGTCCTTTCTAAGTTGTATCATACTTCTATCTAAAAATGCTGTAAATATGATTGCTTACATATTACAATAGAAATGAAGTCATCCTGTACACACGATGATGAAAGTGCGCACTCTCTCTCTCTCTCTCTCTCTCTCTCTCTCTCTCTCTCTCTCTCCCCGTGTAGGAGCATCGGAAATGGAAACTCTCAAATTGCTTCTAATATGTAGTATCCTAAAGTCGACACGTAGTACAACTGCTCTTTATGATCTCGGCTCATGATTCAATTGCCATGTATTTAGCTATTGAGCATTGGGGTTCATTTTTTTTGTATTAAGACTTCGTTGTTAGTTTCAGAGTAAAGGTATCTTAATTGACTAGCTAAAACTAACGGATTGGTCCCTCAAGATCTTCGGGATTCCTGAGTATTTTGAGATAAATAAAGCAAGAGTCGTCTATGAGAAATTAATATTTAAAGCAAAAGTAAGAAACGTTTTCTTGTGTCCTAGCATATTCTTTTGGACCAATCAACGGAATAGAAACGTTTTTCTACTTTTTTAGGGGACAGCACAATTGCCTTTTTTTTTTTTTTTTTTTTCCTTTTTCATTTTTTTACATCTTAACTAACACCCTAAAAATACCTTAACAACGTAAAATGAACCTTTTTTTTCATTCACTACATTACAATCCTAATTTTTGAGGCCCACTTTTAAAACTGTTTCCTTTTTTTTTTTTTTTTTTCCAGGTAAAGAGATGGAAGAATATTATTAATCAAAACCACCAGCCCAAAACCGGCAAATAAAAACAACCAAAACAAAACCACCAGCCCTCAAAACCACCTACAAAACTGTGTCTTACAACCAATATTTTTGAAGAGCTCAAAATGCGGATGTGGATTAAAAGAAATTTAACTATTCCATTGTCTGGATTAAAAGAAATTTAAATTTGTTAGCTCCCTTGGACTTTACTTTTTGATTACTTTTGTTTTCTGTTATTTACTTCACTAATTTATATTACTATGGAGAAAAAAGAACCATCTCAAGAAGTTGGCAAAATGAGGTTGGGTGAAACATATTCCCAACTGGAAAAATCCTTTAAACAAGAGAGGGATAGAGAACCACTGCACTGACTGCAGCAGCATCAGGGAAAAGAAAAAAGATTTTGAACCTGACGTGAATCGAACACGCAACCTTCTGATCTGGAGTCAGACGCGCTACCATTGCGCCACAGATCCCTCCTGTGTCAACCTTTCGGATTTAAAGGATCATATACCAATACTATTGTCTTTTTTAGGTGAAAAGTGTCTTTTTCTAACCAACCACATGGTAGGCTACTGCTTTCTAGTAATTTATTATGATATCGGCTTCGAGTTGCAATTTTCCTGTTTCAAAAGGTAAAGAGGTAAAAATAAACCAAAATGAGTTTTCCATAATGTTTTATTTTTAACCATTTTTTACTTTTGGCAGTTCATAATTTTCGCATTTTGCTATGAGCACAAACCCCTCCTACAGAACCACACACAAAATTGTACAGTATTTGGTTCTAATCTCAGACACAGAGGTAAAGAGAGGGAGGGGTTCAGATTGGGATTAAATTTTGAATTTGAGGTCCGATATTTTTTTTTCATTGAACTGAGATCCTAGCAATCTACGTTTTTTTTTTTTTTTTTTGGATATTTATAGCAATCTACATTGAGGGGATTAGTGAAGCAATCTGAGCTCGTTGAATTAAAAAGGTACTTAAATCTTAACCATAGAATTTGCCAAGGAGGATAGTTGTGAGAGAAACATTTTGCAAAACCGTTGTTCGTTGTAATATAGATTGCACGTTATTAGATAGGAGTATCATTTTTGGGAGATTTTCTGTTATTCCTAGATCTTATGGAAATAATTAAGGATTCACCTCATTTTTATCTAATTAACTTTGTTTTAGCTTTTCCTTTGACTTGTAATTTATTAAAAAAAAATTGCATTTCATTTAGATAATAAACAGTAAAAACTAAATTTTTTTTTTTTTAATGATCAGCAAACTAAAACCTCACTTGCAAATACCAAAATACTATTGCCTAATTTTAAGATTTATTGACCAGTACCAGTTGAAACTCCAAATGTAAGGAATCATTAGACATTAGCCAATCTAAGTAGACCGAAACTAGCAATTAATACGCACAAAACTATGACGGTGCATGACCATGTGAATATAAGCATGTATCAAATATTGCTCAAATAATCTAATTGGATCGGTTGATTCAGTTTTACTCGACAAACAAATTTCTTAAACTGAAATCGAATAAAAAAATTAGTTCAGTGTGTATTTTGAACCAAGACAAGCCTACTCAATCAAAAAGGCCGACCAATATTGATTGGTTTAATCTAATTTAGATTAAAATTGATAATGTTAAGTACACTGTGAGGTTATTGTGCTACGGCAGAAGAAGTATAATCCCACAATAATATTTCAAACCTAATAGTACAATAACTACTAATCTGCTGCATTTTTTTTCCGGTAAGTAAAGATTTTTTATACCACGAATGAAAAGAACAATATCAAAGGGGCATACCCCCGAAACAAGAATACAACCAACTAACACCAGTACAAAACTAACAAGACCAACCAACAGTCTAGGCTATATACATTTTAACACCAGAAAACTCAGGAATGAGAAAAGATGCTGACTGGTAAATGCCACTGAGAGCACAATGCCATATTACCCACTGATCGCTGAACATTTCTCCAAGAGCTAATGCAAGCCCTGATATCTGTCCACACTTTGATCTCCAGCAAAGTCGAATCCAAGCTAAAGTTTTGGAAAAGTCTCCTATGTCGTTCCAACCAAATATGGTAGAGCAAGGCTGCCACCATAAGCTTAGCCACCATGCCAACAAACTTAGAGCCATGAGGGAGTTGTACCAACCAACTAACAATCTGGGACAAGGTAGAAGAAGGGCAAGGAGTAGGACACTTACTCTGCAGCGCTGTCCACAACTGAATGGAATATGAACAATTGAAAAAAAGGTGCTCATGAGTTTCTATGCTAGAATTGCAAAGAACACACTGAGCCTCAGAGACAACACCCCACTGCAACAACCTATCCTTGGTAGATAACCTCCCCAACACAGCTAACCACTGAATTATAGACCACCGTGGGACAGCATGTTTGAACCATATCACCGGAAACCAAGACACCTGGGTTTTAGGGGATCTTATAGCTGCCCAAGCAGATTTAATAGAGAATTTACCAGTTGGCTCCAAATTCCATATGACTGAATCTTCCTGAGTCACATGTGGCAGCAAGGAGTCAGGAGTGTGGCTTATAATTTCCCTTGTGACAGCATTCCTTCTTCGAGGCCATTGCCAAAAATTATTCACAATGATGGAGGCAACTTTGGCATGGAGGTTTCTGAAAATATAGTTGATTTGCAATTTCCGCTCAAAAAAATAAATACAATACCATCATCATGCTTTTAAAACCAGTATCATCATCAACCTGTCAAAATTCAAAAAATTAAAGGGTAAATTTCACTCACCTCCCCTAAGGTTTCTAACAAAGATAGAGACCTCCTATATACTTTTTGAAATTCCACGGGTCTCCCTTATTTTTAAAACTAATTGTCAGATTCCCCCATGTCGTTACTTTAAGGCTAATGGTGTTAACTTTTTTTTATGTAAAATGACTGTAGTACCCTTAGTATATATTTTTGACCTTAAAATAAATCTTTTTTTTACAAAAATAGATTTAAAAAGTTTTTCAAAAAAATTCAACCATTTTTCATTTAAAAAATTAAACCGTTTTTTTTAAAATAGTTATTTGAAGGAAAAAAAAAACTAATTTTAAAATTTTTTTTAAAACAATTTTTTGAAATACAGAAGTTATAAAAACATTTTTCGGATAA
>JAXBDA010008734.1:0-14087 GCA_036023075.1 Gaultheria prostrata
AGTGTTCTATTGTCACAAGCTAAGTATGCCACAGATCTTTTGCTTAAAGCTGGCATGAGTAATTGCAAGTCTAGTGCATCTCCTTCTTCTGTCAAGCCAGCAATCCTTGACCCAGATTTGTCCTTTTTTGATCCAACATGGTATAGAACAATTGTGGGGTCACTCCAGTATTTGACCCTCACAAGACCTGAACTTTCTTTTGCTGTGAACCAAGCTTGTCAGCATATGCATTCACCCCAACAAAGTCATTTCATTGCTGTTAAAAGAATTCTGAGATACCTGCAGGGAAGTTTACATCAAGGACTTGTGTTTAGACCTGGCCCTTTGACTGTGTCTGCCTTCTCCGATGCAGATTGGGCTGGTGATCGACTGGCTAGGAGGTCAACAACTGGTTTTTGTGTTTTTCTTGGTCCAAACTTGATCTCCTGGTGTGCTAAAAAGCAAAACACAGTTGCTCGTTCTTCAACCGAGGCAGAATATCGCTCTTTAGCTCAGAGTGCAGCGGACATTACATGGATTCAGCATCTTCTTCACGATTTGGGTATCTCTGTTCCTTCTCCACATCACATTTGGTGTGATAATTTGTCTGCCATATCCCTTGCTTCAAATCCCGTTTTTCATGCTCGCACGAAGCATGTAGAGGTCGATTATCACTTCATACGTGAGAAAGTTCTAAGTCATCAGATCAAGGTGCTTCACATTGGGTCTCTGCATCAGATAGCTGATATTTTTACAAAGCCTCTTACTGTTGAACGTTTTCACTATCTTAGGTCCAAACTAATGGTGATTGACATCCCCATTGGTTTGCGGGGAGGTGTTAAGCAAGGTCATTAATCTGTACTTAGATTAATTTTCAGTAATCAGTACTTAGAGTAGTCTGTTAAGTATAACAGAGTTTGGTATTCTTTCTGTTAAGTAGCAGTTTGTAATCTTCCCCTCTTGTTTTTCCGTTAGTTTGCTGTTAATAAGAGAAGAGCAGACGTTAGTACATGAGAGTATATAATGGGCATCGTGCTCTGAGTCTTGTAAGCAACAAACAACAGAGATTGAATAAAGGGTACTTGATTTCTCTTTGATTTCTCATCATCGTTCTCAGAATTTCTTCATATTCAACAAAGGAGAACTATAAGTCGCATCTAGTACTGATATGTATCTTCATTTTTCCATATATACGAAGCATCATGGTGAGAAGAAATTACGTCACTTGCTGTACCTTTTTCAGCCTGCAAAAATAACGAACTGAGCTGATCCGTGAATCTTGTAATTGAAAAATTGAAAGTTAGGTATCATTGTTGTCAACTACGTTTAATAAAGGGTCTTGCTAACCTTCGCCCATTGGGCGAAAGATAATATGTATGTAATGACAAACAAGTTCGGATATCACTACACATTTCACATATATCAATACACTTTCACGGATATCAATATACTTTTCTCGATTTTGTTATATTTTTCAGACATTATCTTCCACCCTAAGGGCGGAAGTTAGCATTTTCCTTTAATAAAACACTAGATTGGAAATAGCTTATAAACCAAACCAAAATAACAAAAAAAATCAATCAGGCTTATTTTCACCTAAGCCTTCATAGATTAAGCTTCCAGCCTGCATTCAAATAAACTATGCAAGAGTAGAATAAGGATCTACTACTTTCAACTAAGCCTTTAAGGCTAATAGTTTTATCACGTATCCAGATGTTTTAGTTTTATCATGTATCCAGACGTTTGGGTATTATGGAGGTATTCGAGCCATATAATTACTCTAAACATTAGTAGTAATTATCTTCATTAAAATCCAACACTCTATAAATAGGGCACTAGGTTCACCATTTTGGGGATCCCATCATATTCACAGACTCCATCACACCACCACCCCTACCGTCACAGAATCACAATGAGCAATCACCAACACCAACTAGCGTCCAACAATCCGTGACTAAGCAAAACACATAGAGAGTTTCAAACCTTTTAACCTAGAGGAGTTCTTTATTCTTTTTGGGTCCACCTTTAATTAATCCATAGCTTGGAAACAAGCATAGGTTGCACAACTAAGCAAATGAGGGATCAAGGTGGGATGATCGAATAGCCTATGGGCTAGCCCCCCCTTTAATTTTATCATTTCCCTAACCTTCTGCCCTTCTGTTTTTCAACTGGTGTAGAAGAGGAAAAGCGGCTGCCATTGTGGTTAAGTGACAGCTGCCAGTTAGGATGCAGGCCGCCAAATCCTTTCACGTCAGAAACGTTCTATTTTCTTTCGTTTATTTTCTGTTTAACGCATGATCCCTTCCCCACTCCCGTTTTGCTGTTTTATTTCCTATCAATATTTGTCACTGTAATGCCGTCATAATTAGTACTTGCAAAACCAATGAAATCAATTGAAACACCTTATGTCAAATAACTAGAGGCCAACCTTTGGGTTGTACAAAGAGGGGTGCCTAACACCTTCCCCTCATTGTATCCTTGGCTAGCGAAAATCCAAAACAGACATGCCGCAATGGGTGTCAAGAGTTTCGCCCATTGGATTATCCTCTGTGCAAACCTGCGCCGCAAGGGGCGGGTATCGACAGTTTTGGTATGTTGTCGCGCTTAGCTACGAAAAGAAAACGTTTCAAAAAATTAGCTTGGTATAGAGTTGTATGCTTTAACCAAATATGTTCCAAGGTGGGCTGTCATCTTGTGGATGGTTTGTCAAAATAGACTTAGTACAAGAGATAGACTGCTAAATGAGGCACTGTCACTGATACTTCTTGTGTGTTTTTCTTGACACCGAAAAGAGAGAATTTATTAATCTTTGAAATTATGGAATACTTCTTGTGTGTTGCAAGATGTTGAAGAGGAGAGTCATTCTCATTTGTTCTTTGAATGCTCTTTCTTTGGATGGGTTTGGCATAGCATGTTGCTTCAATGTGGGATTTCCAGAAGGCCAATGGGCCGTGAGCAGGAGTTAGGTTGGTTCAACCAGAGATGTTTGCAAGAAACTGCTTTAATTCTCTCCTGAAGTTAGGTTTTGCTTCTACTCTTTACCATCTTTGGGGGGTAACGTAATGCCAGGATTCTTAAGGCTATAAGAGGAGATGGTGCTATGGTTATGAGAAATATCAGAAGGCATATCAGAGCTTGCTTAAGTGCTTGAAAAGGACATTGTTGTGATTTTCTAATTGCTGTCGAAACAACTCAATATCTCAGTCCGTTTCATAGATTTCCAACATGTTTCGGTGAATTTAATATATGTTGGTGCAAACATTGGAATCTTGATATTCCACTAGTATTTCATTTCGGTGTGCTAGGAAAAAAAAGCTTCGACTGTTAAGGTAGAAACGAAACAAAATTTGGTTCCCCAATCATATAAGTTCCCTATAAGTTAAATATACCATGCAATGACACCAATTTTAACCAGGGAAAAGGGTGGCAGGGGGAATAATCTCGATATAGATGTGATACTTAGTGCAATTGCTAGAACAGTCCATGAGGCCTAACCTTAGCTTGACGGTATCTTTCGAGCATGCGACGGTATTGCTGACGTGCATCCGAAGAGTCGACCATGGACAGCACTCTTGTGACGGCCTCATCAATAGCTTTTTCCACATTCTGTTTGCGGAACAGTTTGAGAATGTCTTCTTCTTCATTTTCATCAATGGACTCCATCTCAGGCCGAAATCCCCGCAATCCCACTCCTTTCCTGCGCCATCTTAGAACCACCTTCTCTAGAACACCAACAGCCCAACAGATGATCTTATATTGCTTCCTAACCTCATAACCTCTTACATGAGCCTGAACATAAAAGAAACTGCATAAGAGCCAAAATTTCGAGTACTTCAGTAAACTAACGGGAGTCTCATGCACTTCCAAATGCAAGTTGCAGCTTCATATTGGCATGGAAGCAAATAAGAACCACCGTAAAATTAATTTTCCACAAGGAACTGCTACATGTGCCAAGAAGTTCATAAGTGTATCACATTATTTAACATATCTGTTATGGGGTGCTTTTATCTATATAAAAATAAAACAAGGTTCTAAATACCAAACCGGACAGAGTACCGTTTCTGTTAATGTTACAGTATGTACCGGTACAGGTACAAGACTGGGTACCGTTCCAGATTCCTCGTTCTAACTATACACGTACCAAAAAATAACATATTTGGTTAAAATTTTGACTCTTTCATTCATATAATCCAATTGTATTAATGACGAAAACTTAGAGAAAACATACAACTTAAATAAAAGAACACAACAAAAATAATGGAAATAGATCAAAAAAAAATAGGAGCATGCTAAATTGTGGTGTGCTACATTATACGCTAACTAATCTAAAAAAGTTGTGCACTTTACAATATAACTGTTCTGCTCCCACAGATCTGAAGCTCAAATTCCTGAAAATCATGAATGTTGTCTTACACGGAAAAGGCCATAGAACTGGGTTTGAAGAGGTTTGAAGGAGACTTTGACAATTCAGCTTGAAACCATGGAGGTTAATGCTCACAAAATATGCAGAGCTTCTCTGGAATACCTATGGGAAGGAATCAGTTCTAGAGAGACTTGTTAACTTTCCTCTATTCACGTTGAGAGCTTTCAGAGCGGAAAAAGACCCAAAGTAATCGAGTTTAGCTTGGATCTTCTCCACTCTTCATTTTCCTTTTTTTCTTCATTTTTTCACAGGTGTTGGTACGTACATTGGCAGTATATGCCGGAAAGTAGCCGGAATAAAATTACAACTCTAGTAAAATGGTTTCTCTCTAAAACAGTACAACCGGCTGGTACCAACGGTACATGCCAGAAAGTTAGCCTAAACAAAATCACGTCTCTAGTATATTGGTTTCTCTCTAAAACGGTACGTACCAGCTGAAATGGTACGGGATTTACAACCTTGATATAAAATCAAGTCAAATTTTTGGTGCCCAAATAGTAGGCTCTTTTTTGTTTTCGTTTGTGTGATTGCTATCAGGTTCCATTCAGCTATCAAAATTTGGTGCATCGTTATTATTCCTGAGAAATTTTAGTGGTATGAAGTAAAGTTAAAGGAAATAATCTTCCCCGAATGTGTACGTTTGATAAGGATATTGTAAGAAAACTAAATAGAGTAGTTTAATTATGTAGTGAACTAGTTTAAAAACAAGATTTGTATATAGTCTAAAGATTTTCCAGGACAAGTTTTTAGCAAAAAAAAAAACTAATTCTAGCGGGAAAGTTAAAAGCATGGTTCTGCAGGTTTCCTGTTAGTTGAACAAATAAAAAATGCACTGAAGCCATATGTTCCCATTATTTGGTTTTCTTTCCCACCAACTGAATGGAGCCTTAGGGAATTTGTAAACAAAGAAACAGGGTACCTGTATCTTCACAACTTTATGGCGAAATGCCAGATAACCCTTCCGACCTTTCCAACCTCGATATTTCTTCTGAATGGCAAGAGCAGCTGTACTGGTATCACGTGCACTGTGGAAAGCAGGTTTCGATGCAACTGAAATTCCCAAAGTATCACTTGAAAGGATATTATACTCATCTAAAGCAGCAGCAGCAGCAGCTTCTCTCTCTTGCCTTCTCCTGAAAGAATGTGAACGAAATGCAGCTTGTATACGAGCAGCAGCCTGAACTGCATTCCTGACTCCAGCAAAAGTGTCTTTGAGATAAAGATGATCTTCATTTGAAACAAGACTCCTCTTTGATATACTACTTAGAGCAATTTCGGATTCCAAAGCAGCGGAGCCTTTAGATAGTTCATTTTCTTCCAATGTCAGGGATGAAAGGTGGCTAGTAAGGGCCACCTCAGAAAGATAACCTGCGAGTCCCTTATGTCCACAGGTGTCAGCAATGGATGCTGGTGTTTTACCCTTTGGATCTTGTGAATTGGGATCAGTCAATGCCCCAGCTGATGCACCAGATGCCACGAGCGCAGCAACCATTTTTTCCCTGTTGCAAAGCATTTGAGGTGCACAACGTGAGATTTAAAATGGTTATCAACAAGCAACTACAAGAAGGCCTAACAAATCCTAGCAAAATAAAATCTCATCTGAGACTTGCTTTAACAAACCGAAAGTTGTTTTTTTTTTTTAAAGGGGGAAAAAAAACGAAAGGTGGTTGTTATATTGTTTTCATCACTTCTCTAGGAAGTTGGGTCAAATAATAATGGAAGGAGCAATAAACAAATTGGTGCCTCTCAGTCAAAGTAAGTGAGCAACATGTCCTTTGGTGGTCAAAAGAGCTAATAAATTTGAAGCTTCTAACGAAGCTTGCGGGTTGGGAATTTTTGAAAAGCTAAATAGCAGGGACAATGGGGCATGAAACATTTTGTAGAAAAAAGTAGTCTACCAAGCTACAAGAGTCACTCAATTGCCTTCTTTCATGTAACTACAAGAGGTATTTGAATGCTTTCTTTTATCCCATCCATTTAACCTATTTTCTTCATTCTGTCTTGAACCATTCTTGACCATTTACAACCCTATTCCGGCACTCTTTCAACCTCCGCTGCTAGGTCTTTGATATGCCTTGACAGCAGGAAAAGCCTCTCTCTACTTGCATTCTACTTATTCCTAATAGATATTTGAATCATACAGCACAAGTCCCGCTTATGTATAGGGGAGCCTGTTGGATGGCTGGACACTCATTTTTGGCTCCATTTGTAAACAGCTAAAGATTTTGTGACAAATGGTGATCTGACCCTCATTCGTATATTGCTCTCAACCTCTCAAACTTCCTAGGTCAAAGAGCGTCTAAAAGAAGGAAACGCAGTGAATCATCAAAGGATTATGGGCAGAAATATGGAAGTTAAATTTAATTGATGCTTTGACATAGATAGGTAACCCTATGGCTTTGATGAGGTGAAAAGAAGTCAGTAGCTGGGTTTCCATTCCAGATAAAAAGAAGCGGAGGGAACTTTTTGTTTTCTTTGGGCAAAATCAAGCACAACTATTTAAAAACTGACTAGAGCCCAATACCAATCCAACTTAATTCTCAAAACAGTCCATGAATAATCAACATAGCTCTTGAATGTAATCTGAGCAGATGATGGGAACAACACCAGCAATATGCTAAAGCTCCAACGTCCAAACGACTTCCAAAAAAGAGCTTGCTCCAACTAAGCTGTAATCACTAAAAATGTATGAAAGATGGAAGTAGTTTAAACAGAAGAATACTATCATACAGAGTACTTAAAACCATCTATAACCAATTAACACTAATTGACAGATACAGCACCTGGATATTTATGCAAACTAGAAAACACTTGAAGCAAATTTCTTACAATTACTTCAATGTGGAAGAAAATCGTTTTCTTTGCTGGTAACTCTACTATTGGGGCAGAACAGACAAAAATCGTCATTCGAAAGCTCCACAAGTAATCAACCTAGCTCGGGAACATAGCCTAAGCACAACGAGAGGACTATAGTAAAGCTCCAAAATTCAAGCCACACTGTACCCCAATAGAGTGTGAAGTATAATTTAGGGCTTTAGTTAAATTATTAGGGTTTCAATTAAATTGTTATTTATCTTTAAATTGTTAAGGTTTCAATTAAATTGTTATTTATCTTTTATGTTCGGGGTAGTTTAGTCCTTTTGTGTTATTAGGGTTTCGGTAAGGTTATCATTACTTATCTTTTATGTTTAGGGTATATTAGTCTTTTTGTGTTATTGGGGTTTTTCTAAGGTTTTTAGGGTTAACCTATAAAACCCCTTCATTATTCTTGTAATAGTTCATACTTTCATAATGCAGTAATACGTTAGTATTGTTTTCCTTCTTTGCAAAGTCACATAGAGTCCATACGTTTTCTAAAATTAGTCACTATCAGACGACATGGAAGTCTTGAAATGCATTTGGGGTCCTAGTTGCGGTCGAAAAGAATCCAGTGTGAAGGAAGGGAACCTCACTTCAACTATCACAGATATATTTAAAGTAGGTCATTTACCATAAGTTTCTTCTAGTTCCTTCAACTGCTAATAAAAAAAGAAAAACTTTTCTCCAGCCATTACTGCTAATTGATGTGAAAGTCTCATCGTCGACGCCAAAGAGTATGCTACTACAGTGGTGATGCACATATAAATAAGTGGGGTCGGGCGACCCCACGGGGGAAAAATATTTTACTATTACTATATTTAATTTTTCTCTTAATTTGTAAATGACTACATCAAAATTCGATGTTGACACCATACTAGATAATTTTCTAATCTTTGAAACCTACTAAAGTTGCAAGAAAATACCAAATGAAAGGACTAAAACCCATTTGATGTTGTTGCCACACAAGATAATTTTCTACTCTTGAAACCCAGTAATTGTTAAGCACATAATCCAAATCAAAGTGCTAAAATCCAGCTCATCTTTAGTCTTCACCATAGAATTTTCAATACAACGGTTCTTTGTAACGCCCCTCTCACATGGGGTGAAACCTCGCATAAATGGGCCCCACCTAATGTCAGAGGCCGTTACAATTAACCATTGTATCCAAACAAATTCAGTCTTCACTCCCTCCATTCTCTCTTCGTTCGTTGGGTAGTCGATTGGAGTCCTCGTCAGTTTTCTCTCGCCTCTCTGTTGCAGATTTAGTGTTTACTTCTATGATTTATGTTGATGTTTATGAATGACCTCATGCTCCGAACTCTTGGAGTCGTCACTGGCTACTATCCAAAGGAGCATCCCCAACATGTTTACTAAACTAGAGCCTATTTGTTGCTTGACGGACACTAATAAAAAAAAGGTTCTTTTCCATTATCTTAGGCCTTGTTCTTGAATGGATTTTATCTCATAAAATCTAGTTTTGATAAAATCTAACATTCTCAACGGATTTTAGCAAAACTAGATTTTATCAACACTAAATTTTATCTCATTACAAAACACCTTTATCAACCCTAGATTTAATCCATTGGGAAAACAAAGTCATTTTATCACACCTCTAAACAAAACTACATTTTATCAAAATTAGATTTTATCTCATAAAATCCATTCAAGAACAATGCCTCAGAGAGTTCGCCAAATGATATTAGCCAATCCCAGTTGACTGGGAGATGAGGCTTACTTTTTGTTTGGTTAGAATTCCAAAAGACAAGGATCTGTTTGTCAGGTACTAACTACTAAAGACAAAAAAAAAAAAAACAATCACCTTCCAAATCGCGCAGCCCAATGAAGGGCAGCCCATCCGTTGATGTCACGTAAATCTACAAGAACTCCAGAACTTAAAATGGGGTTTAAGGCCCACTCAAATCCCAATCCAGCGACTATGTGTATTACCCATTGCTCCTTCTTGGACAAGGAACAACCCTGCTCACCACACAGTGATCTGAAAGAAAGCCACTGCTGCAACTTGTCTTTTAGAAGTTCTTCCAGAAGCCAATCCATTGTACCAGATGAAGTCCAACTGCCATCTAAAAGAGTCTCAATAACATGGCCCAACAAATCTTCACCAGCTCTGGATTTTCCCCGTAGATCCCTTGCGGATTCATTAATATCTCCCTTCTGTACCAAAGAGTCCGACAAAAGCATCTGGACAAACCGGACAAGTAAGAGCATTTCTTCTGGACTCTTAGTTGTTTCTGAATGGGATGAACTACAGTGACCACAACTACTTGGAGAATCGTGGTACTCAAACTCTCTGACTTCACTGCAGGACTCCCTATTGCCAGACGTAATGCATAGAGTCACCTTTCCAGGAGGGTGAGGAGGGGCCTGGCAACATATGACACCTTCTTGGATGATCTGGACAGGAACTTCGATGTCACCAAACATACAAGTCCATGTGAATTCTGATGGATTGCAGAGAAAAGATCCGACAATGACAACCTGGGTAAACAACTTCAACTCATAATCATTAACCCGGAAAAAATAGCAGCTTCGCAAATGAAAGATTAAAGGAAGAAAACTTGAAACATTGCATAACAGCAATTGGTATATCATGAAGAAAAATAGGTGGCACATAATCATTTACTTCTCCCCTAAAATTTGAGACAACATTGTGTTGGGACTTGGGATGAAGAAGTTTCTAATGTCAGATGTATTCAAAATGCACGGTTCAAGATCCAGATATTTTGAATCTCTAGGTATTTCAAAATTTTGTTTTGTGGACAAAACATCCTTGTCCTAAATGGAGGCAAGATTAATTGAAAAGAATGTTTTCGAAAAATCAGTTTTGTGGACAAGCTTGTTACCTCAAGGTAAGTCTTATTAAATTCTTTCCATAGGCACATGATCAAAATGTAGAAAATCTACAAAATATACGATCTTCAAGATTTGATGAACTGAAAATTTAAATTACTGGAAGAAAAGTTCCCACCTTCGTAGCCAGAGTGGAAAAGCCCCATTCCGGAGATATTTCTCTAATTGTAAATTTCTGTTTTTGTGAAATGGTTAAACTTGAATCTGCCTCGAGATAAATCCCTATCTGATCTTGTTCAAATGGTGTTGTGAAGTGGCAAGGATTGGTACAAAGAAAATTTGTTAGAGGAGAATATGCTGGATATTTAAAATGTTCAACTTCTTGTGACAGTGAGATGGAAGTTGACAATTCCGACAGACTCCCAGAGTTTGTTGGATATTCGCTGGATGCTGAAGGTTGCAGATTCCTATCGCTTCTTGGACTTATAATGCTACTACACTTTGGAGAATTATGTCTGCCAATATCTATCCAAAGACTTTCTTGCTCTTCAGGCAGACCGCTGCTTGACTGTGGTACTAGCATTCCCTGTAGAAAATATCAACCTATTATGGAAGCAGCAAAAATAGTAGCTTTAGAAGAATGGGAATTGAGATGATTATGAGAGAGTTTAAAAGGTCAATGAACTTAATAGAATATATGCATAAAGGTCAATGCATCATCTGCATGTGCACACATGCTGATAAATTTGTAATACTACTTTCCAGTATGAGTGCCAAACCGGATACAGTACTAACAGAAAGAACCATGTATCAACGACACTAATAAATATGAATGACACTAATATATACAAATACAAGTATCCTAGGATATAAGAGAAGGCAAGAATATAAATTTTGAAAGGATATTAGAGAAGGAAAAATGATGTAACATACAACAATAATAAAGATTCTCTTACATTTCCAACCAAGGTGTGTTTATTCTTCTCTTGGAACTCTGCTCTTGGAGAGCACTCCCGCATCTCTTTCCAAGGTAAAGAGTCTTTCTGTTCATCAGTAAATTCTTGTACCATCGGTTGGTGATTATATTCCCCATTTCCACCTGAAAAAAGAGACCCCAAAAAGTTAAACAACTACGAGACATACGTATGTTAACCTTTAATTTGGGAACTGTTAGAGCTTGTCCCAAATTGGTAAATTATATCCTCCAAAACTACTATATGAGCCTGGATTGCCTCTCCCCTCATTGCCAATTGTTTTAAAGTTGGATGATTCAACAAGAACTAAATTTTATTGCTATGAAAAACACTGGAGAAGAAATGAGCTTGATAATGATGGCTGTTCAATGGCAATGGCTCTCTCCCATTCAGCCGAACGCTGAGCAAAACCTGAGCTTTTTAATGTTTTGCCGCGGGAGTCCACTCTTCCATGTCTTTTTGCTAAGTGTATAATCAAGTACCCAACAAAGGGTACAGATTTTGGGAGGGTTCAGTGATTTTTTAGATTGAGACTGAGATACTCTTTCCCTTCTTTTAGGTAACAGACTATCAATATCTTTCTTTGGCTTTTCCTTCCAGTTCCTGTTTTCCCTATTTTGATTTGCTCAATGTTCGGAACACAATAGCTAGTTGTTTTCAGAAAGTTGAATTTAATCAGAAATCCAATTCGTAATTAAGGTCTGATTTCTGCTTTTTTCCGTTCCAAGTATGGTTCAGTGTCTGGAGTGTTCTGACCAAAGTTTCCTTTTTGATAAGAAACAAAAGGTTCTCTATGGGATCTAATTATTGAGCTAGAAACAAAAGGTTCTTCTTGAAGTTTCATCATAAATCACTATGGGGTTCTAATTTCTATGTGACCAAAGTTTTTTTCCCCCCTTTGACTATATGGACTCAATCCCATAACTATGTGGACACCCCTTTACTCCCTCTAAAGCGTCGTGCCTTTAGTAAGGAAGGATAATTTAAAGTTGGTCTCTACTTTCTTCTTTCAAGGTCTGCACAAAAAGAAATCTATATAGACTGCCAACCCATTTGACCATTTTGGGTGTAAGGTATGGGAAGAGTACATGAGGTGTCCCTCTGAGGATATGGTAGGTTCTACAATGATGCTCGAGACCACCGGAGGTGGAGGAGGAGAGAGCTTAAGGCAGTCTTAAAGAGAGAGGAGTGGCATTATGGAGCAATTAACCTGAGAGTAGGAGTGGTAGGTAGGTGTTGAATGTCGTGTTGAATGCTCCGCAAACTCCTGTTTATATAGGAGCCTTGAAGCCTTGGAGAGCAATGAAGCATATCTTCCTCATTAATGCATATCGGAGTACAGTTTCCCTTTGAGTGTTATGATTAGAACTAGGGTTCTTATCATCGGACTCCTAGAGACACAGTTGGGTGATATAGGGATGCATGTGCCTGTATCATGGCCAGATGGTAGGTATGATACAGGTTCTTTATATCGACGTGTAGCTCGGGATGGTGTAGAGATCTTGTCGGTGACGTAGGAGAGCCCCTCTCTCTCTCTAGCCAGTCATGGAGCTCACCCCGTGGAGGTGAGTCTTGACAATCCCTTCGCTCTAGCCTCCAAGACAATACCTCCTTAGGTCCCGAACAGGTACCCAGGCCCTGCTTCTGACCTAGGGTCTTCTGTAGAGTTGCTAGACTCGTGAGAGCCTAGTTAAGTTGTGTACAGACATAGGAGATGCACGGACACATTCACAGTGATATGCTTTGGAGGCTCCGTGAAGGAAGTGCCTCGGAGGGGTACCTTGGAGGAGGCATCCGTGGAGGAGGTGCCTCGGAGGGGGGCACCCCAAAGGGGTATCGCGGAGGAGTATTCCGGATACCCACAACCATAACCCCCACTATAAAATGGGATAGTAAGAATTGTCTTGATGTTTCAAACTTCTTATTTGTAATGGATATCTACTTATAGTTATTAGATTGCGCTTTGAATTTTTTCATCTGATGCTATGATAATAAAAGGGTTGTCTTCAGCTAATTTTGGTGTATTCCCTTTTAGGTATGATTTGATGATTGTATGGAGGTTTGAATGAAAATGTGCTGAGAGAGAACTCCCACGTTGCACAATCTAGTAAGATTAAATGAAGGAAGAAAGCTTGATCTTAGTTGCATGAAGCGGGAGCAGGGATGGGAGCAGGAGTAGGAGCAGGAGTGGGGGAATGTCGAAGTTCCCTAGGTTGGGAGCGGCGAGAAAATATTTAATGAATAACGATAAATATTAATAAGCTTATATATATTTATATGTATTGTACATATATTTTATATTTGCAAAGGAAGCGCGTATATAAACATTTTATATATATAAACATGAGTGAGAAATGACATTCCAATAGATTTTTTATGCCAAACATATGGACTAAACACGTAGATAAGTAGTAGAATACAAAACGAGAAAGAGAGTCCTAAATCTTTTTTACTTCTTTTTTCTTTTTCTTCTTCCTTGAATATATTTAGTAAGAAGAGTGAGAATTTCATTCTTAAGAGTAGTGTGCAAGCTCCCATCCTATTTAGGAGCGGGTTCCCATTTGGACTTGGGAGCGCGAATTTGAGCTCCTGTTCAGGGAGCGCACCATTTTAAAAGGACCCTGCTACTAAGAGCCTGATGCATTTATTTAGGGTGACGTGAAGGGCCACTTTTGGACCAACCCTGCAGAGTAAATCCTCAACATGTTGAACACGAGGCCTCTGAGTTTACAGTTGGCCTCGGTGACAAACTCACAGCCTCAACCTATTTGGCTACCCTGTTTGGTTCAAAAGACTTTACAGTCTTTATTACTTTACCTATTTCTTTACATTATTCTATCAACAAATGCTAAGAAAGCAATCCAATTTTCCAATTGAAACGTTGTCTGATGATTTAGGTCCTCAACTTCTTTGATTGTGTTAACTCAGACAATTTGTTTGAGAGACAAAAAGTAGGGATTCATTCTCATTACGTTATACTTATACAAGAGAGTAAAAGAAGAAATTACGCTAAGAGTCCTAATCTCCTAATCTATTTACATAAG
>JAXBDA010008736.1:0-14083 GCA_036023075.1 Gaultheria prostrata
CATCCCGGGCAACCACCGTCCGGGCTAGGCACTAACACGGTTGTTCAGTGTGCAGGTTGCTTGCTTTGCCCAGCGGCCAGGATCACGGCGAGGCCACAGCGGCTCCCCCCTACCTTCAGCGTCCAGGACGGTCTAAAGGGGTTACTCAGGGAAAGCTCCTCCCACATAATGGAAACAAGAAAAAGGGCCTCGCGCGGTGCGAAAAGGTTGATTACCAATGGCATCAATTAAATATAACAAATAAGATGAGTATTAATTTATACTTAAACACACCTTTTACCAAAACACATAATCGCACATTCACATAAGATACACAAAGAATTTTATTTATTTATCTGTAGTGCACAAAGACCAAGTCATAAAATTCGTCGATAGAATATTTTGAAATCAAATTCATTAAGCCTCAGCCTGCAGATAATTTATAGGAAAATCAAATTAATCGAATCTCTTCCCGCAAAATATGATATGAAGTATGAACCACATAATTATAAGTTATAAATATCGCAAAAATAGGTTTATATATTTTATTTGCCAGAAGAGAAAAAATTCATTAAACCAAACATATCCCTATTATAACCTACAAAAACGAAAAAAATCAGAAAATTAAAAAACAGAAAATACAAGAAGAAAAATCACCGGAGTTGTCATGTCACTATCGCCGTCGAGGTATGGAGTCCGAAACCTTATGGATCCCACATGGCCCATATATCACTATCCTATTACTCCCTAATTAAATCGTGTAGCCTAGGCTAGTAGCTAACTCTAGCCTCATCATCTTCAACCACGAATGGCCACAAACAAACAGTAGTCTTCATAGTAGTAATGATGGGCATGTAGCGTGAGAAGCAAGAATAAAGTAATGAATAAATCCAAGGCAGTAGTGAATCTCACATGCTCTTTTTCCTTAACATTAATGCTACATACACACCCCGCTCATATCCATTTTGGATTACTGACATGTGTTCTCTTTCTCTCTCTCTCTCTCTCTCTCCTGACTTTCAAAGTGAGAGGACACTTGTCAGTAATCCAAAGTAATTATAAACGGGGGTGTGAATAAGAGTGTGTACGTAGCATTACTCTTTTCTTAACTTTTGAGATCTCTCTAGCTTGTGGTGCATTGAATTTGATAGGTACAATGGTCGCTCCCACTTCATTACTACCAAATCAATGGGGGCATTTACCCCAACCGTTCAATTTCTTTTGATCATGGCAAATTTGCCCCAACCGTTCAAATTTACTTTGGGTTGTTTAAGTTTAGGGGGACAGAAAACAGAGAGGAGCAGAAAGTTTATAGATCATCCCCCTCCATACCTTATCCACGGGAGCGGGGTACGTGCTGCGCGGTGTTTACGGGCACACCAGGGGTCTCATTAATTGATCCAAAATGTTCATTTTGTTTGTCTCATCCTTTGCATAGTGGACGTAAAAATTCAACTTGATTGAATATGTGTAACAATTTGATTGGTAACCATTTAACTTACAGCTTTGTGAAAAAAAATCACCTACGACCGGTTCTTTAACTATTTCGTTTCCATAAAAATACAGTCTGAAAACATAGTTACGAGGTCCGATCAACTTGAATTTTTACTTGGACCATGTACTCGACGAGACAAACAAAACAATCGATTCGGATCAAATAACGGGATCCCGAGTGAGCTTTGTAACTGCTGCACAGCATGCACCTCACGCCCCTTATCCACCAAATCCCTACAAACCGAATATATTGAGCATATCATTAATTATATGCCTGCAATGGTAATTCAAACCGTTAATACTCTATGGTAATCGCATAATTTCTTAGCAAATATTTTTTACGTAATGAATATTTAACCAAAGCTACGCGTGCTACCTTGTGATTCCCTTTATTATTACTCAAGCCCTAACTACTACTACCTCCTCCTCCATCCCTCCCTCCCTCCTTTCCACAACCAACAAAACCACCACCTCTTTTTTCACATCTCAATACTAATTTTCGTTCTATCAATTTCCATTCCGAATCTCAACTCGATCGGTTGCAATTACATGTAGTCTTGAACAGGCCCGGCCCTGAGATTTTCGGGGCCCTAAGCATGGTTTAACAATGAGGCCTCTTTCAACAATGGTATATATATTGTTTGTTTCATGTTATGTTAACAAGTGCATTGTGGCGCAATGGTTCCTTGGGGAAAATAGATTCCCTACCTTTTCAAAGTTGCGTGCTCAAGTCATGGAGCCGGCTGAAGGAGGGTTTTTTTGATTCATTTTCCATATGTATTGGTTTAAAAATGAAGGCACCAAGAATCGAACGCGTGACCTAATGCTTATAACGCGATGATCCTACCACCAAACCACAGCAGTTCTATTCGTAAAGGAGTTGACATACTTAATATTTAACATATTCTAAGATTTGGGGGCCCTGTTTTCCGGCCAAAAACCGGGGGCCCTAAGCGGCAGCTTGATGCGCTTATGCCCAGGGCGGGCCCTGGTCTTGAATCGGATCGAACACGATTTCACAACGAAAATCGTTCAAACAGAAGCATATAGCTGAGTTTCAAAGATTGTGTTCCTTTTTCCTCTGAGAGGTAACGTAATGATCTCCTATATTACGATCATTTCCCTCTTCTTTTTCAACTTACCTTCCTCAGCTTTAGTAAGGGTAACAGGCAACCTTATCATATTTAGCAAGGTATACTGTGGCTCTTGCTTTGATGATTGTGTAAATTTGGTTGGAGGTCCTGAAAAAATTCTGTTCAATCAAATATCAGATTTGATCGTAAAAGATCCTACTTTGTTTAGGCTCTGTAATTGAATTTTTAAACTTATCCATGACCAATTTTCAATTAGGCTGAATTTTCGCATAATTTCTTAGCAAATATTTTTTACATAATGAATAATTCTAATCATTTAAACAAAGTTCGCAATATAAATTAGCATAAAAAATTGGAATGTTAGTGTCAAAGTTTTCTATTCAAATTCAACAAAAATTACCAACTTTTTTTTATTGGAATCTATTGTGGTTCGGAAATACCTATTCACATGGCTTGAATCTATGGGAATTCGTCATCTCTGAATGATCTATACGTAGGCATATCTTCACGTGATTCGTTTCGACTAGATCTGAATCGAGTAAAGCGATGGCATCGACTATGATCTCGAATCCTACAACGAACTCAAACAGAGCAACTTTTTTGGTGGTTTCATCTCATAACTCTCGCATTCACGACTGTGTACGAAAAATCAACTTGATTGAAAACCAATATTTGTACGATCAAATTGTTTAATGTTGACGACTTAAGCTTAAGATCATAATCATTTATATCTATCGATTTTCGATAAAGGTGATTTTCAATGCATATTCGCGAATGCAAGAGTTACAAGATGAACGGGTTTGGATCTGCTTTATGGGCTCAGAATGGAGCCAAAATAGTTGACGTTAGTGCTGTGTAGAGGATAAGGGTAGGCAGGGGAGCTTAACCTTTGCATCTCCCATGGACGAATTGCCAGTTACACAAAAGATTAAAAGGAATTGTATTAACAGAGAAATATTCCCAAGAGACAGAGAGCAGACAAGGGGAAAATTAAATTTCCAAAAGCAAATGTAAAAAGATAAACTCCACAATAAGAGCAACGATTGCTCTACAACCAATACGAGTTATATTTACCATGGCCCACGAACATTGAACGGTCCCAAACCACGAATATTGAACGGTTCCAGACACATCTCTGTTTGGCCATGTGCACGATTGCAATCAACTCGAGCTGCTAGAACCCGAGCCGGAGCCGGAGATCGAAAGCAGCTCGGCGAGGGCAGTCATGGCTCTAACCTGCATCTCAAGAGCAGCAATATAATCAGTCGCCTCTTCCAAAATCACAGGCAACGGTTCTTTCCGACAACCGGGAACCAACCGGCCAAGAACTCTCGCCTTCCTCTGCACTGCCGGTTTATTCTTACATCTCAACCGCAAAACACTTACTCTCGGCTTCTTCGATCGGCTCACTGCCGCCGCCGCAGCTGCTCTCGGCCTCCTATTCTTCATAAACTTGAGCTTCAGCCTGTTGGTCAATATAGCGCGGCTCCACCTGGTCCTTCCCTTGGCAGCCACGGCTAAAACTCTGTCAGCGGCTTCACGCACGGCTCGACCACGCCTTGGAGCCGCGCTCGGTCGTACTTGACTGAGAGCGTGGAGGAGTTTTGAAGAGTATACTTGTTGTTGTGATTCCGATTTCCAATCCGTCGTCGAGCAGTTAACGCCGTTTGGATTTTGAGATTGATCTCTGAAGGCGGCTTGCTGTAGTTTCTTCTTTTTTCTCGTTGCTCTGTTTGAGGTCGTTGTTGTAGGATTCGAGATCATAGTTGACGCCATCAATTTACTCGATTCGGATCCAGTCGAAACGAATCACGTGTAGATATGCCGATCATTCAGAGATGACGAATACCTGTAGATTCAAGCCACGTGAATAGGTATTTCAGAATCGCAGATAGATTCAATCAAAAAAGTTGGTAATTTCTGTTAAATTTGAATTGAAGGATAAACAACCTCATATGGGTGAGAAAACTTGACACTAATCTTCAATAAAATTTCGTGGATGTCAACCTTACCCACGGTTTTTATTGTGAAGTTTGTTTCAATGATAAGAATCATTCATTATTATGTAGAAAATAGGATCTACTAAGAAATCATGCCAAAATTCAGCCCAATCGAAATTCGGCAATGAGTAAGTCTAAAAATTCAATTATAGAGCCTGAACATAGAAGGATTTTTTTACAATCAAATCGATATTTGATTGGACAGAATTTTTTCATGACCGCCAACCAAATTATAATTCTTACACAATCATCAAAGCAAGAGCCACAAGGTGAGTAAATTGTTGTACTAATCTTGGAATTGTAATACAAGTGTAAGTCAAAAAATTAAAGAGGAGCGAAATGGTGGCGCCATACTACTACTACTACTACTACATAGGAGATCAATACGTTACCTCTTTCAGAGGAAAAGGAACAATCTTTGAAACTCAGCTTTATGTATGCTTCTGTCTGCAGCGATTTCCGTTGTGAAATCGTGTTCGATCCGATTCAAGACTACGTGTAATTGCAACCGATCGAGTTGAGATTCGGAACGGAAATTGATAGATCGAAAAATAGTATTGAGATGGGAAGAAAGAGGTGGTGGTTTCGTTGGTTGTGGAAAGGAACGAAGGAGGGAGTAGTAGTTAAAGGGGGTTGAGTAATAATAAAGGGAATCACAAGGGAGCACGCGTAACTTCGGTTAAATATCATCACATTGTTCGGATGGGTTTTTTAGAACCGGTCTTGAAAACTCCTCTTGAAAATTCAAAACCTAGTGGTTTTCAAAAGTGTGCATCAGTGTGTTTTTCTGCCTTGTTTGGTAATTTTTGAGAATCGGTCTTGAAAATCTCTTTTAAAACCGAACAATAAAGGATTTTCAAAACATGATTTGGAAATCCCAAATGAACAAGCTCATCAGTACTGGTACGATCGATGCACACAGTCATATAAATACACCACCAACTTACTTTATTAATCGCAGTGCTTTGTCTTTGCGTCATTTGCCTTGTGGGGTTTGCCCTAGTTGGCCCGACTAGGCGACTACATGTGCCCACTGTCACTCCAAGACCAAAGTATACAGTACGAGATAAAAATTGGCTCTAAGCGCTTTGGCAATGTCTATTAAAAGAAATATTGCATTTGTTAGTTTTGGGTTCATTTTTATTTTTGGATCATTGGTTCACCTCAGCGAGGAATTTTTTGTGAATTTGGTTGTCTTAAGTGAACCTTTTAAATATTTTTTGACTTTTTAAATTCCTCTCGTCATGACTAACTAATAATTCATAAAAAAAAACCAAAGCAAAATTAACAAACAAACCAAAGCAAAATTAACAAACGCAAAATATTTTTGAATAACGAGAAAAAAATTAACCATTTAGTTTACTCCTAGTAAATTAGTTTATTTTTGCCAAACCATTGCAAAGTCTTGGTTTTCACACACGAACACAATATGATAACTTAATGATATATAAAGTCGCCGATTACTACTACTGCTTGACAAGCAAGAAGGAAGCTCCTAATTTTAAGCACGATATTAAATCATTGTATTGGGAATCCATTTGCGAAAATCTATGGTGCATATTTGAGATTAAAAAAAAGAAACTAAAAGGGTACTTTCAGGAATTTCGATTACTAACTTTCTGCCTTTTGAATTTAACAAGCTAATTACATCCACGGCAACATTACAGTCGTGATCAAAGTTGGCCTTCAAGCCATTTTTACACTTCTAACCTCAAAAAAAGTTCAGAAACTCCAACATCAAACATTTTAACTTTTCTTTCTGCTTGTCCACTGCAACCAAAATAAACACACATTCACAGATTAAAAAACAAGCAGTAGAAAACACGTAAAAAAGAGTTCCGTTTTGGGTAAAGCCTGCAATTTAGCCTTGACAACCCACAACATTAAAGCCAATAGAAGCTAAACAAAAGTGATGACATGGATAAACTAATCGTGAAGGTGTTGGCATCCACTAATCGATCGCTATCGGGGTCCTACACAAAAAGAGATCATTCCCAAAAGAAGTGATAAAGAAATGAAATGCATGTAGATGTTTATCTGGCACTTCTATCTTTTGCCTTATTCTATGTCCAAATTTTTTGGAAGGGGCTCTGGAATTTTCTGCTCTTCAGGTATTGACAGTTAGGCTCCCCATTCCAATTAGGGGTCCCTTCCTTTCCCCTGGACAAATATTCTTAAAAAAATTACCATTACCATTACCATTTTACCTACAATGATCAAAGTACAATTCATTATAGCACCGGTTAATCCCACTCACTACAAAAGAGATTCAGCATGATTATAGAAAATCACAAGAGAAGTGGATTAAAGGGATTTCCACTCTCCATGGTTGAGATGATCTCCAGAATTTTCTAATGACAGGCCTTTATCAACATAAACTTTTGGCGGGACAGCTGTTTAGAGATTGATATTTGTCGAGATATTATTGGTTTAGAGGAAATGGAAATACTACTAATTTGGGAATTGACAACCAGAGCAAGGTTGATTAAAGGATTGTCGGATTGCAGAGATAGTTATGTGTTGATTAGTTTAATGTTATAGTATTCTGTAATCATGGTACCATGTGTATTCAATAGAATGGCCTAGAATTGCAGTAAGAAACCTTAGAGAACTTATTAAATAACCAAAACACTATAAGGCATTATAATGTGCCAAAGCAATTGTCTCCCTATCATGAGACACCATTAAACAGTGATAAGCATATACATATTAAACACACGCATAATTGGAGCTGGGCACTTCTATGAATGAGCAGAAGATTCTTAATATGGGACTGAACCAAACTAAAAGTGTTGAAGCCATAGTTTAATCATCGTTACGTCCACACAAATCAGGTTGATTTACTGTATTTGCGCAAAGCAGGTCAATTTGTAACCTTAGGAAATGGTGTACAAAATGGGTTTTACACTACAAAACCTTCTTTTCCTTCATAATAATCAATTTTTCCGTATGGAAACTACTTTTTCCGTGTCAACAACTAACATTTCCATAGGGAGTTGAGCTAATGTAGTTTGTTGAGAGCGTAAGGGTTGTCAACAAAGGGGAAAGGCAGCGGATCCAGGAATTTAACTCCACGTCATCTTATGGATACAAGGAATTTTTAAAAACTCTCCCATTCTCTTAGTTAAAAGAAGGTTCACTGAGCAGTTGTTATGGAGCAAATAATTCCAAAAAAATTTGGACTGCAGGACACTTTAAAGCATTTTAATGCACTTTCACATAGTATTTCTACGCATTTTGACCTTATTGATCGCCGAGTGTGTTTTGGTTTAGCATTTTCCGAAAATGAAACCAAATCTAGCTTCCCCTGTTGAGCTGCAGAAATCCTGGTGGATATGTACTAGAATGATAGTAAATGACAAATTTGCTTGCGTGTTGTTGATAGAGGCTCAAGAACTAGTCCATCTCTGATATTTGATTGAGTACAGCGCTTGCCCAACACCAAAATTTGATTTGAGTACAGCACAACACCAAATTGGAATCTATAGAGGTTTGGCTAAAGACGCTCGAATTCCTTTCGACGCATATATAATAAACATCTGCTGTCAACTAAATAGTAAATATGAAAAAAATGTCTTTTGCTTCATGTATTCATATTGCTTGGTCCAACTGAATAAGCAAAATTGGGATGGTAATTTTTAACAGGGAGATGGGAATGCCAAGTTAATTCAATTCTTGTGAGTAGTTTATCTAAAATTAGCAGCAATTTGTTAGGGAACAAAACTAAACAAACAAAGCTGAACAACATAAGAACATACCTTACACTTATCACCAATCAGCGTATGATGCACCACCATACTTCATCTCATGTTGGTGGAGGTTCATTAAAGGAGCTTCGTACTCGAAAACTGAAGAGAAGAACCATGCAAACAACAAGGATCCACAGGAAGAAACTCGTAAACACTACTCGAGTTTTCAAAGAAACAAGTTCACTGAACTGGTCCTTCTCTTCAGGCAAAGCAGCGAATTCTTCTATCACTAAGCCGATCAATGCATCCAAAAGTTTCTTAGTTTGGAGATCAGAGTTGGCTGAACTCATAAGCCGAATTCGAATTTGCTTGAGATGATGCACTGCCATCTCTGCTTCCACCGAGACAATGCCCACGCAATTTTTTAATTCAGTAGAATTGGTATGGCTGATTATATCACCTGCTTTTTGTTTGTTGTCTGTGGTGATGGTTTGTTTGTTGTCTGTGGTGATGGTTTGTTTGTTGTCTGTGGTGATGGTTGGCAATAATGGAGTGAGATCAGTGTTTGATGAAGGCGAAATCAACAGATCCGGTGATCCGATGCAGCTCTGAAATAGAAACCAATTGAAATGAACTCTAAAAAACATGAAAATAACTAGAGTACCAAATACCAATGCTGGTTAATCAAACAGTAAGAAATCTTAAACTGCAGAGTCGGAGGCAAAATAATTGTTCGATGACGCAAAACAACACAATTCCATTACTGAAAAGGTAGATAATCGAAGTTGACTCTCAAAACCATGACAAATTACGTGAGAACTTATGCAGCTATGCTGAATCAATCAAACAGTAGTTCTTCCTAAATTATTATTCAGGTGTTTTTCTTCGGTATAATTTATTTTTTGGAAAAGAATTTAGGAGCAATTATTTGATCCATCTATCTGAAAAAAATTCAGGTCGGACAACACTAAAAACAAAGACACCTGTTTCAAACAACCTTTTTCGTCTCTAGTCACATTTTTGTTTTTGCTTTCAGTTGTAAGTTCTACTAACTATCTAGACTCCTCTCATCAACACGAGTATTCAATCCAAAAAAATTAACGTGAATCTAAGTACAATTCAGAAAAATTCTAGAAAAACTACCAAAACAATAACTTAGGAAGAGCAGGGCCTATGTTGCATTGAATCGGGAACTGAGAGGAAAATATAATCGGACGAAAAGCAAGATCAGTGACAGTAAACACGAATTACCGAAAAGGTCAGGTACAATCAGCAAAAGGAATTCGAGTTTACCTCAGCGGAATCACTGAATTGATTATAAGCCTCGGAAATCGGAAGGAACTCGATCGAGTCTGTTGGTGATTCGAGCAATGCATCTTCCGAAACCGACGTAAATATCGAATTCAAGCATTTTTTGCTGAGCTGAAACAAATGATAAGCAAATAGTAGGAAATCAAATCCAGTGGAATCGGATGTGTAATCTCATCTCATGTAAACATGTGGCAAAGAGATAGGGTTTTGATTGTACGTACATTCTGCGTCTGCTTAGGAGTATGTCGTGAAATGGCCTTGGATCTGCTGCGATTGGCTTGTTGATTTTCCTTGTTCGGAGTGTGAAGCTGCTGATAGTCTTTCATCTCTCTTATCTCCTCCTGATCACTCTACTCTCTATTGGATTTGGCGCCAGGATTTCATTTTCTCCAATTGATTTGTTTCCTACTTTACTTACTGATTTACTGAGGACAATTAGCTGTAGCTGTAAGCAATGTGAGTGTTTTTTGTTATGGCTCCGTTTGTTTGTATTTTTCAGTATAATGTTTTACTCATTTTCCAAAATCATTCTACAAGAAAAATATTTTTTATTTTAAAATAATTTAGGTCAAAATAAACGGAGCCTATATGTTAGACCATTAGTTTACATATTGCTACATCGGTTTACACATTCCAATCAATTTACGCAGGTTTTAGACGTGCATAATGTTAATGAAAAAAATTGAATAAATGCATTGTTTATGAAAAAATTTAGGAACATATTTTGAAATTTGAATTTTTTAAACGGTTATTGTGAGTTTGTAGTACTGATTACCCGCAAGTGTTGGCTAGCTCATGCGATAGAGCTCTGAAATGTCCATCCCGAGATTAAGTCATTCCCCCTTTCCCCATGTAATACATCAGGAATAATGAATGACAAAAATATATACCCCATATAGTATTGATTAGCCACGTTTTTTTGGAATTGTTATGAATTTCTATTGGTTGTAGCAAACATAAGTCATATTGTAGCAAACAAATTTTATCTTCTTCTACAAGAATTTATATCTAAAAGCAGAAGCTAAAACTAAAATCTTGAATCTGTTCCAACAATTACCGCAAATACCAGAAATGTTTCATTCAATCTTCATCAACAATGATCATTTGAATAATAGTACTAGCTACCCGAATAAAAGAAACATGGAACAAACCAAACAACCCACAAGACCTCATAATTGTCAAAAATGTATTCAGAGTTTCAGACAACGGAACTGGGCCCTATACCGTCCAGGCGACTTTTCAGCCATCTAAATGTGCTTTTGATAATCCGAATTTAAATAAAATCCTACCATGGCTGCGTTCTTTGTCATCATCATCACCTGCACGTTCATGATACAATCAAACGGACAAAATCTTGAGCAGACCGTCAAAAGTCACGCCGTGGGTTTCATCACCACCGCCCAATTTGATCATAGCCTTGATATCCTCATCGCTAGCATCATCAAACCCAGCCCATTTCAGGTAGCTCCTGAGATCCTCATGCCCCACCCGTCCATCTCCATCTCGGTCCATAACACGAAACGCCTCCTCCATCACACCATTGTTCCTCAATTCCAAAACCCCCTCGAATTCTTCGTACTCCACGTATCCGTTCTCGTTTGCATCCGCTGCCGTTATCATCTCCTCAATCACCTCCTCCGAAGCTCCTCCTCCTCCTCCACTGCCGTAAATCGTCCGGAGATCATCCCGGCTTATCTTCCCGTCGCGATCAACGTCGAGTACGTCGAATGCCGACTGCAGCTTGGATCGACATTCGGCTATTTCAGAGCGGAGAGAGGTGCCTGTTGGGCACATATTTTGTGGTTGGGATGCACCTAAGGTGATTTGGACACCTTACTTATAAAGAAAATGATATAAACAAGGGTCGAGGGCTGTGGTATATTGTTAATTTGTTGTATGTAATGGTATGAAGGTGAGGTGGGGCTATATATAGAGGTTGAACCTCCAGCGTTTTGGGCCCACTTGGGTTATATATTTAATTTCGAGTTGTGTTTTTTGAACACGTTGGAGGTAATTGGTGGGTCGTAAGGGGTGACGTCAGGTTGTTCGGTGTTAAGGAAAGTGTCATGCATATTCCAATGAAGTTTATTCATTTTGCTCATACATGAGATGAGTCATGTGAAAATGCAATATATAAGTATATCCTGCTTTTTTCCGAAACAGATCCTAGGACATATTTGGACCGTTGGGTGAATACGAAAAGGTTGCGTGATTTGTGAGTTTGTAGTTACGGTGAGTTTTAAGTATGATATTTTCGATATTTTCGTCGGTTAGAATGTGGGTGTGAAAACGACTGAAAATATCAAAAGTATTTATAGTAAAAACTCACCTTTGTGGTAGAAGTTGAGCAACTGGAATCAATACGAAAACAAATATATTTTTTTTCTCACATATTTATGTCTGTTGCATCGTTGAACAAATAACAGAAAAATCTTACGATTCAGTGACCAAATATAATTAAACGAAAGGTGAAAGACATCTTATCTTATTTAGCAATATAGTAACAAACTGACTGGTTACCATTTGTCGTATTTGCAATTTGTCCTTGCCAATAAATCACGGGCCAACAAATATTAGCCATTTACCTCACTAGTCACCCCGCATGTGAGAGTTCAGTGGTTTTGCCAACTTGATTTAAGCCATTTCCTAAAAATGTTCATGAATAGTCCATTCGGCTAAAAATGGATGCACCTATTTATGTAACTGGATAATGGGTGGCCATTGGGATAGTTTTTTTTTTTTTTTTTATAACAAATTTTACCAATTTTTATGCCTCCAGCCATTTCACCACCATTCGACTTGCCCTAATTATACCATTGGACACATTATTGGATGCAAAACAATCATGAAACATTTTTATTGGTGTAATTTTGTAAGTTTGCTGAGACCCCCTTTTGCAAGATTTGATTGCTACAGACCAGCTACCAAACCCATATTTTTTTAATTAAAAATCGAATGTTTGGGTTAGTTTGCACCCACCTCGACTAATTCCGGAATCCTGAAGTTAATTTCTAGCGATCTCAAACTTTGGAATGTTTGACCTGATTTCATAAATAAAGACTTTTATTTTCTCATAACCACTTGAGAAAATCGGGTTACCAAACCAACATATTAAATCCTTGTGATTCAAAGTACAACTAAGCTTTCCTCCTCCGTTAAACTTGCATGTGGCCACAGTGGGTTCAGATACTAGCGTCCAAAGAGCTTCATTTGTTTGGTTCGAATCATCCAAAGAGAATCGAATCATTAACTAGGAGACAAAGATCCTTATTGACATAGCAGTCGGCTTCATCATATGTACGTTCTTTAAAAAAATTTGTGGATTGCTTTGGACATACGTCAATGATGCTGTCGCATCTGGTCCCCAAATTTTGACTAATTTTATGGGCCCCAGATATTTTATACCTTATTTATAGGTATACATCTAAACTTGATTATGAGAGCTTAACTACTACTTTGCTGCAAAAAAATGTGAGAAATGTGATATTTAAGTAATATATTTCGGATTAACGTCTATAATGATTACCAATTTTTGTGTTATTATTATTTTTAGTTCATGTAATATTTTTTTTGTATTATATAATAGGCCTCAAAAATAAAGTTCGCATCCGGCCTCAAAAAACTCAGAACCGGCACTGGGATTGACATATTGTTTACAGAGGGGATGGTGCTCATGCACATTTGGATTGTCCGTTGCTCGGATGGACAGTCCAGAGATTTCATCTTGCACGCACGACAATGAACGATTCAGATACAAAATTGCCGAAATAAAATTTGGGTCATTCATCTAAACAACTGACAACCCGAATGTGCATAGCACCGTGCTGTGCACGGGTTGCAGAGCAGGGACCCCCTTCCTATTGTTTACCAATGCTCAAACAGAATACAAAATTTGATATTGCGATAATAGTAAGATACGTTTTCCAAGTATATTCATATTCTATTTAAGTTTTGTAAAACTCATACCCAACCAATAAATACGTCTGTCGTAGTTCACTTATTACAAAGGCCGTCTTGTATAGAAACCGTGCCACAACATCGGAGACATGTACAACTTGATATCGAAACTGTGTCACACTCTAGTACATGTGCAATTTCAAGATGTGTAATGGCAGCAAAGTGAATGGAAGTTATCAATCGGTTTTTTTTTTTTTTTTTGTAACTTGTGTCACAGAGAAATTAGTTTGTAATGCCAAAGGGAGGAATTCCTAATCGACCACCCCAAAAGATATCAGTAATGTGGATACTCACATCTAGGCTGATGCATTTAGTCCTGATGAAGCAGTTTTGGGCGCGGCCCGTCCGATGACCTGCAAAACAAAAGAGACTAAAGGACACCGGTGTGGTGCCAACCAAGGACCCTCCGATGCCTAAGTCAGTAGATGTTGTGAGGAAGAAAGGGTGTGAACTTTGCATAAGTTATAGCAAGAGTCTCGTACCTGTCCCCTATGGCAGGGGGTTGTTTATATAGGCTTAGAGTGTGGAGAATCCTATCCGTAGTAGGATTAAGTCGTGT
>JAXBDA010008737.1:0-14083 GCA_036023075.1 Gaultheria prostrata
CATAACGTACTATGGCATTGAATGGATCGGTTGGAAGGTAGTCCGGGGCTCCGGGTGGTGAAACGGGTAGCCCTCGACACGCACACGTAGTCTTGCGTCTAAACCGCGCGAAATAACTAACTAAAAGGAAAATAATTAATTATTTAAAGAAAGAAGCAAAAATAAATAAATAATAGAAAATAAAATAAGAAATTTATTCTTTTTAAATTATATATCGAAATGTAAAATCGGTCGAAATTACGGGTCGTTACACATCTCTATTTGCCTATAGTGTGGTCATGCATGACAATGTTTTAAAAACCGGACCGGACCGGCCGGTTCAACTGGTTGACTCGCCATCCGGCCATTGCTCCGGTCCGGGTCAATCAGAAAACCGCCACAATTCAAGAACCGGTCTAAAAAATAAAAACCGTTCTATTTTGATGGTCGAACCGGTAACCGGACAAACCGTTCCCGGATCAGCCGACCTGGCCGGTTGAACTCTTTGACTGATTTAGCTGTGGAGGCCAGCTATTTTCTCCTCATGGGACCCATGATGCGTCAGCCTTGGCTTCCATTTTAATGCAGTCGCCTTCCTAATGCATTTATAGCTCATTTTTTGCCTCAACTTCTTCCTCCCCACCGATGTGGGATTACTCAGAAGTATCGAAAGTGCTGTTTTGATTACTTTGCTCCTCTTTCAAATATTATCTCATATGTATATAAGATTTTATATATATTTTTAATTAATTTATTGTATTAATTTATTTTTTAATATAATTATGACGTCACGGTTCGATAGCGCTTCGACCGCGGTTGAACCGGTGACCCGTCCGCCCAGTCCCTTCTCCGGTTCGTCCTCCGGTCCGGGTTTCAAAACATTGATGCATGAGACTTATAAGGAACCGGGGACATGTAGTGCAAGGGTGTCTATAGTGGGGTACTGTGCAATCGAGCCGTTCCAAATTATTTTAATGGTTCAAAGTTGTCCCAAGTATAAATGTCAAATATCTGAAAAGGCCTACTTAAGAGCTGCAAATGAAAGAGGCATTTACGAACAACACGAAATTGGCTTGCGTTCACTTCTTAACATGAATATTGAAGTACTTAAAAAGAGTAAAATAACAACACAGAATGTTTGCTTTATAGAATCCAAAAATTTATTGTACAGCATAGAAACAGGATGGTACAACAAAAAACCAAAAGACGACCCTTGAACTGCACTGCAGGAATTGGTGGAACTGTTGAAATAAGTTCTTCAACGAAGCTCGTGAGACCGTCCGAATGTCCCAGTTTCATTCACCGTAATAAGGGAAATTTCCTATTGTTTTCGATCATGAAAAATTCTTATGATTGGAAAATGTCCCCCAACAATCAGTACCTTTTAGTACAAAATTGAACTTCAATGTAACTCAACACATTTCTCATGTTACAGTTACATTTCAGCTCCGCATTCTTTCCCTGTGCACCTATAACAATAAATACTGTTAGAATCGATAAATAACGAATTGAAAATCATTAATTAATAATGGATTCGTAAAATATTTTTTTTTTCAAAGCCGCACATATAAATCTGAATTGATTCCAAATCTCTTAAATATTTTTTGCTTATGAATCAGATATGGCCTCATAAGAAACTATAACAAAATAGGACAGAGGGGGGTGCTGCGCAGCCTTGCTGCGCAGCGTGCTGTGCGGCACTTGGCACCGCCGCGCCGGTGTCGGTCCGATGATCGGAGACATCCATTGTGTAGAGCTCGTCGAGTACTACAAGTCTACCAAAAATCAACTTGATCAGATATCGTTAAGTGCGTAATCGGAAAACAAATAACTTGAAAAAAATGGGTTTAATAGTTTTCATCCAGTGTTTCAAGTCATATATGTTCCAATTTTTTCAAGTTATATATGCTCCGATCACGTACTTATCGATGTCCGATCGAGTTCATTTTTTAGTGCACCTATAGTACTCGACGAGCTCTACGCGGTGGACGTCTCCGATCATTGGACCGACACCGGCACGGCGGCGCCAAGTGCCGCACAGCACCCCCCTCTGTCCCCCAAAATGGGTTCAATACAAAAAAATTCATTTTTCCTCCCAACTATTCTGAAACTCGTTTCTTAGAGAGAGAGAGCTAGACGCCGGTTCTGTTTTCATTACAATCGACGGAAATAGATGTCGGTGCAATCTACAACACCTTCGGTAGGCGTTTAAGGAAATTGTGTCTAACACATGACTTGGGTTGCAATTTCCCAATTCTGTTTGTATTTCTATTCTGTATAATTTGTAATTCAGTTTTTGTGTATTGTATTCTATTTATCGCAACAACGGAATTGTATTATACAGTATGAAATTGCCGTTGTATTTTTTTCCTAACAATGTACTGTATTATATAGAATCTTTCTGTGGAAACATCCAACTCAAAACCAATTGGCAATGAGTGGAGAGGTCCCAACATATATTAAGTGATCACTCATTCCTCTCCTAAGCAATGTGGGACAATATTTCTTAACCTCCTAATGATTGGAGGTTCAATTTTTATTCCAAATCTGTCAATCTCTCACGAAACTTCAAATCTTAGGTAGATGTCATTGAGAAAGATTTAGCATGCTCCTTTGCTCCAACGGTTAAGTCCACCTTGTTCGGATGGGTTTTTAAGAATTGATCTTGAAAATTTCTCTTGAAAACCCAAAATTTGGTGGTTGTTGGCTTTTATGGGGGCCAGCATCCATCCTGTACTCGCGCGCCCCCCGCTAGCGAGAGGCAAGCGTAATGGGAGGACTAACCGCCTTCACCCGTCGGTGTTGTATGGGCAGCATTGCAAAGCGCCTCATGTCCGCATGCCGCTAAGTGCAGAGCTTTGCGCTGCCCTTTAAGATTAAGTTGCGCCTTCCTCTAACAACAATTGCTTTTAGATGAGTTGGTTAACACCTGATCCAACAATTTTCAAAAGTGTGCATCAATGTGCTTTTCTGCCTTGTTTGGTGATTTTTGAGAACCGGTCTTGAAAACCCTTTTTGAAACCGAACAAGGGAGGGTTTTCAAAACCCGATTTGAAAACTCCAAACGAACAAGCCCGTCAATTTTACTTCAATTCCAACGTGGATTTGAAGTCCCATGAATTGGCTTCAGATTTAACGTTAAAAAGAGTTGATGCCAAATTATTTTTTGCTTCGAATTTAAGAATGTTAAATTTTTGTCTATCAGTCTTTAAAATTTTTTGACATCGTCGAATTTGAAGTTTCGGTTGGAGGTGATCTTATATTTGACGTGTAAAAAATGACGTGGTGGTGGTTTCGATATTCTTAAATTATTTTCCTGAAGATTCCTTTATTTTGACTATTAATGACGTTACAGGTAAAGGTAAATACTTTTAAACAAAAAAAAATTACTAAAGAGATTTGTTTAATCGCTTTTAAGATTAGTTGGCGCAGAAGTGATAAGGGCATCCCCTACAGCCTCTCTAAATGCCCTCTCTACCCTATTTTACCAAGTCAAACTCTCAAAATCACTTACAGCAGCCTCCCTAAAAGCCTCCCTAAAAAGGATCCATGAATAGTGTCTCCTCAAATACTGTCTCATTTGTTGAGGCACTATTCACTCCTCATACATTTTTTTAATGTTTTCTCTCTCTCTCTCTCTCACTCACACACACACACACACTAAATATTATAGTAATATTTTAATAGAAAGTAAGTAAAATAGGGAGTGTTGATGCAAAAAATGTCAAACTATAATAGATATGTGCACTGTTCATGAACTTGTTTGAGGAGTTATTGTTGGGGTTGCTCTAACTATGATTACGGAATAAGGAGTGGAGGTTTTATGGAATCTGCATTGGGCATAACGTGTCATGTTTTTTTTTTTCCTCCTCCCGAAGGTTAGTGTGTCTGACCGTTGTGGGCAGTTTACGCCCCTTAACTATTTTTTTTCCCTAGTCAAAGGTAAACCATTCTTGCCGAGACTAAGATTTTTTTATTTTTTACATTCCAATCCCAAAAATCAAATTCTGATCAATTACTATGAACAAATCAATGAACTAACCGGACTAATCCTCGACGCAAACGTTAGTTGTCATCTACAAGACGATTTCGTGTATCTCCTGCATCCTGTAAGTTTGGACTTTTGACGTGCTGTCGTTTTGATTAAGACATTCATAATCCTAACTCTGGACACGTGTAAGGCCTTTTACATAAGTGGGATTTGCCTGCAGATTTTAAGCTTAAGATAAGACAAATGCCTCATTAATTATAGTAGTAAATAGGATTTGTGAGTCCAATCGAATCTCAATTTAGGGAAAATTTTAAAAAAAACCCCAAACTTTGACCTTAATGTCTCATACACTTCCGAACTTCAATAAACTTTAATTACACTCCCAAACTATCACTCCGTTAATCAATTTACCCCTGCCATCCAAATCCATTAAATTGATAACGGATTTTGCTGATTTGGACTAATAAGTCCATTAAATTAAACGCGTGGCTCTTTATTTTTGACAGGTGGCACCACGTGTGCATTGTCTTATCCACATCTCTCTCTCTCGAATCTCTCCATGAAACACCACCGGCCACTTGGTCCTCCACCGATCCAACCCATGCCCTGCGACTGCAACACCCAACCCCATTTCCCTCCCCAACAAAGCCCCTCCGGTTACCTCCCCAGGTTCCGTTGAATGAATAACCCAACAAAACAAAAATTGTGCTATTTGGAGACTACATAAACTCACTCGATGAGGGATTTCCGAACGAGGGTTTCGGCGAGTACTGAAGTACGACCAGATAGGGGAAAAATTCTGCGGCGAGCGAAGGCTCTACAAAGACCAAGATATCTTTGGCCTGTTCCAAAGAAGATAGCTTTACAGCCAAATCGCCATGGTTGTCGGCTTGGGCCAGGAGAGATAGTGATTGCTCTCGTGATGGTCCAGACATGCCGTCATAATTCGGAGGTCTAAATTCGACTCACCAGAAAACCCATCTCCACGATGCTTCACCTCAATTTCCGGCGAGGTATACAACTAGTTTTCAGGCGATGTTCCACCGCCGTACAGGATGTTTCCGGAGACTTTAAATTTTGATCTTGGGCATAATAATCTCAATAGAAAGATACCCCAGGTTTCGTTGAACTCGCCATCCTAATCCAGAGGCTCAAAACCATAATATGGTTTTTTTTTCAAACCTGAAAATCCTAACCCTGATGTGGGTTTTATGAGTATCCGTAGCTTGCAGCAGCAGCAGCGGAGGCGAGTCACATGCCAGTGACTCTGTCTTCAACTCTATTTTTATTTTGTTAGCTCATTTGGGATCACTTTTTTCTTCATTATATCGATTGATTAACCTGAATCTTCTTGATTTTCATACTGGTTCGTCTATGGATGATTTAGCTAGTAATTTACTTGGGTGGATTTTGTTGTGGCCTTTGTGGGTATCCCAGATTTTGATAGATATGTTGTTGCCGCAGAGAGAGAGAGAGAGAGAGAGAGAGAGAGCTGAGACTTAACGGACCGTTAGTCCAAGTCATCAAAATCCGTTATCAATTTAACAAATTTTGATGGCAGGGGGTAAATTGATTAACGAAGTGATAGTTTAGGAGTGTGATTGAAGTTTATTGAAGTTTGAGATTTTTTTTTGAAATTTTCCCCTCAATTTATCCATATAAAACTTCCCGAACTACAAAAGAGTCTTTTCTTTAATGCCATTGGTCGATTTTTGGCCATATCGTTTATGTGTCGGATCTGTGGGCTAATTTACGTAAACCTGACTTAGTTATTGGTAATTAATTTCATCATTTACTAGCGGAGGTGTTAAACAATTTTTTCCCTCGATCGAAATCGATAAGAGATTTCGGAAAACAATAAAAACAAGGGTAAGCAATGCGGCTGCGAATCCATGGTTCCACGCCGTATTTCAAGATTTCGCAGGATGTAAAATGGCAAACAAATCAAATGTAAAATTGGTGGCAAGAACAAGGTTGAAGATTAACGAAAGAAACTTCTACCAATCTTCGATACATAAAAGAAAATCGTTACTGATCGTCAAGAATGAAATCAATACGTAGGATTTAAATTACATCTACCCTACTCCTAATTATAACCCAAAATTGGATTAGTAAGACAAAAATTGAAGAACAAATAAAGACAAAGACTTTGATTTATTGACAGAGTTTATAGTAATGAAGTTTAAAGAGAATATTTATAGATAATTACAAAGTGTAGGAAATAACTTCCTATCTTTTTCTTCAAGTTTTAGGAAATAACCTCCATTTGCTTCAACTTGTAAAATACTTCTCTATTACTTCTAAATGTGCAGAACAACGTCATGTGTTTTTTTAACTTCCAAATGAATAGAATCAAACCACGTGTCATGTACATGTAATAAAAATACAAAATAAAGTATAATAAAAATACTAAAAATAATAAACTCGATAAGAAAAATCATGGACACATAATTTTTCTTATCGACACATAATTATTGCCCTTTTTTATCGATATCGACAGGCGATAAAATATGGTGTAATAAGACCCCCAGTAAATTGAAGGCAAAGCTTGTGCAACAAAATCATAAAAATTGTTGCACCGAAAAGTTCTAACATCAAATCTTAGAAGGAAACAGAGCCTCAAGACTAATCTAATAAATTAACCATCATTGCTAAGGTCTCATTTCACTAATTCAAAAAGTCAAAAGCCAGCTTATTATGTTTTTGAGACATGTCATCCCTTCGCAATACATCATATAAAAAATCACAAAAAGCAAATGCGTTTTTCGAGCTCCCACATAAAAAAGCCAAAAAACTAAAAAACCAAAAAAACCAAGTTAGCGGAATACTTTACCGACAACCAACACTTTAGACCGCAGACCATGTCGAAGTTCTAATGACCTTGTTGTCGACGAAGGATCATCTTCATAATCCAACGAGATTCCCTTATGTCTGTAATGAATAATTTATTATATATTCATACATAACTCTGCATCAGTAAAAATTATTTGTAAAAATTATTATATGTTTTTAAGTATCATAATCGGTGGATAATTTTTGAGTCACGAGAAGTTTATTCGATCATAGATTTTAAAGTTTGAAAATTAATAAAGCTAGGCGTGAGCTGTTTTGATCAAATTAAAGATAATGACTGGATAATTTAATCTAGGCATGTTGGAAAGGGAGAACCCTTTTTACTTTAATTTAGAAACAAAAAGTGAAGTAGAGAGCAAATCATTATGTGATCTTTGTAACTAAGCCACCACTCCACTAACATCCTATCTATCTCCATTTGATGGATGTGGATCCAAGTATATCAAACGGTTTCGACAAAATTATGCTTTAAAGTTGTGAGTATCAGTTCTTTTAATTAAACTTGGTTAAACAATAGGGCAAATTTCACTTATACCCCTTATAGTTTGGGCAACGTGCGGTTACAGCTGAGTGCAATTTTGTTCATTCTTCTTTGAAAAGGGTAAATATTACCTTCTCTCTGATTGATTGAAATTGTGTGTATCTCGCTCATGCAGATGCATCTGCACAAATTCACAAACCAAAGAGGGTGCAGATGCAATAAATTGAATTGGGGGTATAAGAGCAAATCCAATGGTGATTGAAAAATGGCTATAGCCATTTGAATAACTCGGCACCAAAAAGTGTTTAAAAGTAGTTATGTGTCAAACTTTGGCAACCCTCCCAATGGTTGGTTTTCTTTAGAACAAAATAGTTTTGAATACAGTATTGACTAATTTTTCCTCCATCTCATTTTCTCAATTCCAATTCAACTACAATCTTCGTCCCAAAATGTTTGTTCAGTTCGCAAAACAAGGACTTGAAAATAATTTATTTTTTTAAAAAAAGAAAATTCAAACAAAAAACTTAACAATTTACTAGATATTAACAAGTTCTTTTAATTTTAAAATTTTTCAAAAAAAAACAAGAAGAAGTTTGAAGCGAGGTTTGCATATTCCGACCATTTACAACGAACTCAACTAGCCTCCGATCTCCATTTTATGATACATTTCAGTTGGAATTGGTGAGGTGGCAGAGATTGCTATAGCCAACCTTGATTTCAAATGTAGAATAAATAACTTTTATGATTTTAGTCATTTTACAATCCATTTTTCACCACAATTGGTGCCACGCGTCTCGCTAACCTCCACTCAATATGTAGAGGATAATAGGTATGTAATATAAAAAACAAATGAGTTCAGATTTTAATAGTACATATTTACAAAAATCAATACACTTTTTTACGATGACTAATAATATATTTTTATCAAATATCGATACACTTTTTACACATTATACTGGTAATACTGGTAATAGTATAAGTTGGAACTCTTTGGTTGCGTTGCATGAGCTTAGCCCAAAGTCTTTCGAAACCCAAACCTCCCCTTCCCTAAGAAACTAGGCTCAAGTTTTCTTCCAATTTGTCTCGCAAATGCAAATTCTCAACCTTCTGATTTCAAATATGCACAAAAATATCGCAATCGGGGGTTCACCGGAGCCCCTAGCAACTGCAGCAGCAAATTGCCGATTATTAAGGCACTTTAATGGGTAAGTAGCTTCCCTATCATTGCCTCATGCACGCCAGTTTTACTACGACTGTTGCTAAATTCTGTAAATTACGCCTCAGTTTCGCTATGCCCGCATATTTTACACACACATGTTTATATATTAGATCCGAGTTTCGAAAATCCGAGGTGCTATCAACTGCTTTGGGCGAGTCTGGTTCTCCGTAAGTAGACGGGTAATTGGTCCTTTCCTTAAAGATTAGTTGAGAAAGCGCGTAAGCTAGTCCGGGCACATGAATTATCGGAAAATAGAATGTGTATATGTTAGAAGAACTATACCCGTGTGCACGATATATCTGTCCGTAGATGTAGCTAATGGGGATGGATTTATATTTTACTGTTTGGCAGTTGTTTTGTTACCCGGGAATCGCTTATCAGTATGCATAGGTGTTGAAACCTCTGTAGGTACCTAATTAATGGCAAAAGCTGAGCTGAAGTAGGATGAAGTTGAGTTGAAATTTTGAGCCTAAGTAGATGGGAAGTCTATGAATAAAGGTTGATTATGTGATCCAGTGGAAATTATTTACCACCCTGTGTATTCACCGTGTAAGCTTGGCCTGAATAATTTTCAGGAGACATGTGATCGGAGCTATAATGATGAATTTTTGTTTCAAAACGGATCTCTATCCTAATGAGCCGAATAGTCAGGGACCAATCCCACTATCTACCAATGGTCCCAATTAAAACCTTGATGTGATGGCCCAACACAAGACTTGATAGAACGCGGGTGAGGGTCGAATCAAACCAAAGAAAATTCTTCCCGAGGCCCCTGGTTGCCAGGTGTCTATATTTCTAGAAATGATTCGCTGTTGTGATCTTGTGCCCTTTTGCTCCTATGGAGTAGCTTTTTTTCTCCTTATCCGTTTTCCACATATAAGGATCTGGAGTATTATGTTGGGGAGGAAATGTAATTGTTCTTAAATATTGGGTGGTTGGTGTCGTGCCATGACAAAGCCATAGGGCCTTGCCTCAGCTGGACCTAGGCTTTAATGAGAGTTCTGGGGTAGAAGATGGAAAATGAAAGTGGAATGATCACTTTCTGCTCAAATCTCCATACTGTGATGGTATATGGCTGCGTACATCTATCCTTCCCGAGACCTTGCATATGTGGGAGGTTTGTGCATTGGGTATGATCTTTTTAGTGAGATGGTAGATGGCTATCGTCATTTCATTTGTTCAAATGGAAAAAGAAATGTATGCGAGGTTGTTTATTGTTTTCGTTGTAGCTAATTGCACTGGATGGTAAATCATTTTAATGTTATAGAGGGTTTCAAAAAGGACTGGGGGATCAGCTACTGTGATTTTCACTCTGCCACTATGAAGGTTTCTTCTGGGAGTATCTTGATGTACTTTGGATTTTAATCTTTTGCAGTGTATTTCTTGGTCTTATTGGGGGATCAGCTACTGTGATTTTCAATCTGCCACTATCAAGGTTTCTTCTGGGAGTATCTTGATTTTAATCTTTTGCAGTGTATTTCTTGGTCTTATTGAATCCACCATGTCCTTTCCTTTTCTGGGACTAAATGCCTCAGAATTTCGTACCCTACTTTACTATTGGTGGTGCTGTTAATATTTGCTCGTTCTTTGCCTCCCAGGTCCTAAGAATCAGCTTTCACTTATCCCATTAAAATAGGTATGGAATCAACGCTCTCATTTTTTTCCTTGTACACTGGCATACTTTTGCTTACGTTCTTAAGAAATGTTAAGACTAATTACTGAAAACAAATGTTCAGACTTAGTATCGGACCATCGGTTTCTCGTATCTGGGAATCTAAATCACTCGCTTTCCAATCCCGAATGATGGGTGCAAGAATTAATGTCTTCAACAGCTTCCTTTTTGTCGTGTGTGCACACTAAAATAGGTCCAATCCTTGTGCAGCCCTGTTCCATTAGTCTCTCCACGATAAATACTCGCCTGGAAAGGGAGGGTCCTGGTACATTGGCAAAAGGCTGCCATTCAGTTTTCTTTTTCTTTTTTTCTTTTATGTTACGATGGCATAGAGTTGCATAGAGGAATGAGATCTGCTGTATTCAGGAAACAATTGTTTATCTGTTTCTACCAATCTAGACGACACGACCAATGCAAAGGTCTTCCGCAAGGCTTTTGCAAGTGTAGTAAACTAATTGGAGTCCTTGTCCTTGTGAATGCATATGATAATTGATTTGCAGCTCATTTAGAAGTGATGATAAATACATTTACAGGCTTGCTTCCCTCAAATATCCTAGGGAAGAACAGTTGGTTGTATCCCCATTTCTCATACCATCGTATTTGTAATGTACAGGAGTTTGTAATTATACAAGATAGGACATGATCAGTTAGGGCTGATATCGAGTGAGGGTTTCTTGGTGTATCTGACTTTGCCGAAAAGAAGACTCAAGATGAAACAAGGTACATCATCTTTGAACATGTAACCTGAATATATACTATTTCTAAGAATTACAATAGTACAACAATCAACCATGTTGCTTTCCCTTTGTTCCATACGCATTGCAAATGTTTGCGGTATAAAGCGATTGCCAAATGAGGAGAGACTAAATCACTCGAGCTTCCAAGCATACAGAAAGAGGCAGAACTGTGACGCTTGCGAATGGCTTTGAGTCGAGTAATACCTGCTGTTGCTACTACTGCAGTCATCGCTGTCTCCACCGCCGCAGCTCTCGTCCTTTTCGTTTTCTGATTCCGGCTGGCCTGGCTTGAAGATGAACAAGCCGTGGCCAGACCCCGCGGGGCAAAATAGCCAAGCATGTACGTCCCAGAAAACTTGCACCGGTAACTTGTTCATCAACACCGTTTGATTTCCCCTGAATTTCCACTGCAAGTTCCGAATATGGATCAACACGATCCCGTCTATGCTGATCCACATTTCGGGATCTCTGGGCCCTGTCGTTGAGCTTTCCACGACAATGTCATGTTCTTCCGATTTCTTCTGATCGAACTTGGCTCTCGTCGAGAAACTTCTCTTGTTGAACACGTGTTCCTTCTTGTAAAACATGAAAGCTTCAACAAGGGCTGGGCTGGACTTGGTTTTTTTATAAGCCTTCTTCTTGTAATCCCCTAGCAACAACACCACCTCTTCTTCAGAAACTAACGCGACGTAGAAATCCGAACATGGCTCTGGACCACCGGAAAATTTAGCCGAGCGCAAGTCCCAGTAAATGTCTACTTGGTCACCATCTACCTCGAAAGTCTTGTACCCCTTTTTGCACCAGAATTGCCATGGCTTGAGGTCAATCTTGCAAGAGTAATGGGAATCAGTGACTACGCTATCAACGGAAATGGTGAGAGAGTGGTTCGTGAGGTTTTTGCACCATAAAACCGTGACGTTTCTCCAAAAACCGGCAATGTGGGTTTGGTAGACGCAGGTGACGGTACTCTGGGCAGTTTTTTGTGTCACTGGATCGTTCGTTATTTTCTGCGCTAAAGGCGGGTCCGAATAGGAAATCTGTTGGGCTCTCGAGGAAGATATTCTGTAAGACATGGATACGATTTTCTGCGATTCCTTCAATACCGTCACGGGATCGACAACCCTAGAGTTTTACAGGTGAAATCATTCAGTAATGTTCTAGTTTCTTCGCTAGTTTTTTCCAACCCTTAACACAACAAGCCAAAAATTATCTGCACGATTTTCATAATGGATGTCCAAAAGAATGATATACTAAAACATTTTTCTTGATTTGTTAGATGAATACGAAGTTTTACATTAATTACCTTGAAACCATTATCCTCAGGGAATCCATAAGGAGCTGAGCTATCTGGAGCCACACAAATGTGTAGACGGCGAGATTCGCTGAAGGGGAAACAGCCGCGGCATGGTAAATAACGTCGGTGGTTAAACGCCGAAGTGATTTTCCGCAGAAACAATGTGCATTGGTGGGGAAATTCGCCGGAAAAAGATGGTCGAGAGATTTGGTCAAAGAATTAGACGAACAAGTTCTACCATACAAGTTTGTTTTTGTGGAGAAAAATTCTCCACCAAGAGGCTGTGGGCAAGAGATACCCGGAAAAGAAGGGGCTTAAATACAAGGAAAAGATTTCACTGGTTCTAATTATAGAGAGTTTCTTTCTTTGGTTGGTGTTTCAGGTTTTAGTACTGATTTTCTAGAATGCTTTCAATCTTGAGCTACTTGGAATCTAATGATATTGTAAAATGTTACGATACATGAAAACTTTCCCCGAAACGGTCCAGTAAAAGAGAAATCAATGGCCCAAATTCATGTGTTGTGAATCTGAGCCATTGATTTTTCTTTCATGGATCGTTTCGGGAAATTTTTTCATGTTGTATTACTCCTCGATGATATTATTCAGTGGTCACGCTTAAAGTTGAGTTCTACTTGCATCATGCCAAAAATGATGAGATGCCTTTGTCATAGTATACTGTAGGTACTAGAGTCTCGAGGGTTAGTTTGGTTGGTTGATGAGTTTATTATCCACACAATTGACCAGTTTTCATTCTTGGGGTCAGACTGCGAGAGGGTATAACTACTTATGAATCTTCTTTGTCCCAGCGTGGATAATCTATTTTTGACTAGATTGGAGAAGAGATTTAGTTGAGATGCTCGTAAATTCACCTGGATGCGCATGGCCATTGAACAGAAAAGTTAAAAAAGAGAACCTCTGGCGAAGGATTTTGGGGAACATGAGATATGTTTGTCTTGTCTTGTATTGCACAATAAAAATATCTAGCAAAAGCATTTTGTGGAAAGTTTAGAGATGTGAGATTGTACTGCAAATTAGTTAGTACAGTACATAGTCGCTCCGTTCTCTTGTAATTGACTTGGCAAGAAAAAGGAAAAAAGAAAAAATTGATAGTTGATCGAGGTAGGCTCAAATTCACGGAACAAGGCATTCTGTAGTGCGGTGCCGCACTATAAGCCGTGAAACATGATCAATTCGGTATTCATTTCAAGGAAAGAAAACCCAATCAAATTCCACTTGGGGCAAGTTTCTCAAAATAAGTCACTTGGCTAAAATGATTTTTTGGTTGTCTTTTATTCAAAACAAAAAGTTTCGTATTTGTTAGTCTGCGTTAAATTTGTGGATTATTAGTTCGCCTTGTTGAGAGGAATCAAAAAAATAAAAAATTATGACTGAAAAAGAATTATTCAACGCCCAAAAGAAAATTTAAATAAATACAAAACTCAAAAAGTCACTTGACTTTTTTTTGGGGAAACTACCCCTTAATTTGCACTTCCTTTTACAAGCTTTAGAAGTTTAGGGATAAAAGAAAGGGTAAATTTCACTTACCTCCCCTGAGGTTTCTGACAACAACAGACACCTCCCCTGAGGTTTCTGACAACAACAGACACCTCCCCTTTGGTTTCTGAAATTGCACTGACCTCCCCTGTCAGAGTTGTCGAGTAACTACCGTTAACAGAGTATGTGAAAGTACATTTTTACCCTTTCATTGACCTCCCCTGAGGTTTTAACATTAACAGATACCTCCCTTTAGGTCTCTCTTTCTCTCTTTGTTATATGTTGAATTTAGTTTAAGCAATAGGTTAATTTAGTTATTATTGGAGTTAATGCAATATTTATTTAGTCTAAAATGTAATTTAG
>JAXBDA010008738.1:0-14082 GCA_036023075.1 Gaultheria prostrata
GTTTAGCCTATAAATAGGCGTGTAATTCATTTGTAAAATTATCAAGTGTGGAGTAAGAGAAATACATCAATAAAAGTGAGTGAGTGTTCAATTCTCTTTGTGAGTTTCATACAGCATAAGTGTGTGACATATACTCCTCCACCCAACACACTCAAGTACAGAATATATATTTAATTTATCACTTATATAACCAATGAACTAGCTAACCTAATGAAAAATCTTAGTTTCTCTATCCAATAGGTATCAGGTTCAATTCTTGGGTCTCTTTTTTCCTTCTCTATACCAATATTTTTCCCCTCTCACAAACTAACACTTTCCAAGGGATATATTATTTATTGGTGCAAAAAATAATATGACCAAAAACTAGTTTTATTCGAAACAACGGAACGAATCATGAAAAAAAAAACCAAAATATAGCGCCAAGTAACTATCATTTTGAGGTTAGTTTTATTTTTATTTTTTTAAAGAGGCCCAGATTCACAAGTTCGTCTTAGGCCCCGAAAATCTCAGGGTCGGCCCTGCCTACGTGGATAATGTTTTGTAACTCATTCCTTCCCAATCTACATGGAGAATTTGAAAGTTGTGGACTGTTTTTCCCACTCGAAGGCTCTGTTTGATGTTTGGTGGCCCTTTAAGGGCAGATTTTGAGTTTAAAAAATGAGAAAAGATAGAGGTACTAACACTTTGTACCAATAATTGCATTAATTCTCTCACATGGAATATGTGAAACTCACATATGAGTGGTAGGCCCCACATATCGCATGTGAAAGAGTTTGTGCAATTGTTCGTACAATTATTAGGGCCTCTAGCAAACCTATTAAAAAATAGAAATCTTCTTCTTTTTTGACAAACCATCTACTCCAACGCAATCTAAATCCACAAATAATGGAATGGAATGAAAATCACCCCAATCGCCCCATGTGAGGTTCGAACCAGCATGTCTAGGGACACAGAGGGTTGGTCATACAAACCATTTGATTGCAAGCCACCTTGAGTGCAACAACACTATCCAAACAGTTCACATCATAGAGCTCCACGAGTTAAGGAACTTTAGAAAAAAATCAAATCGATCAAATATCAATTACTCAGTGAGAAAATCACATTCACGACAAGGGTTGTTATCTATGCTCGAAAAATCAAGCCCAAAAACGAAACTCTTTTAATGTCTGAACGACGTCATTATTTCATGAATTGCTCAACACGTTGAGGTCTACAGTTAAACGATTTCAATTATATTTTCAAACTCAAAACAAGGTCAGTTATTGAATACTAGGTTCAAGGTCTCGTGCCTAGCACGAGTTTTATGCCCGTGTATTTTAATTCAGATTTTAGGGACTTGAATGCGTAAGCAACAAACTCTAGGGACTCAAATGCGTAAAACAACAACCTCCAGGGACTCAAATGCGTAATTTAGCCATACAAAGCCAAAAGACCAAAAGGGCATAACATTGTGGCAAAATTACAAGAAAATCAACAGGACAATTTCCAATCGGAGGGTAAAATTGGCAAAATGTGGCATTTGACCAAACACAAAAAAAATTTGGCCTCTCTTTTATGAATAATGATACATATACAAACTTTGTGCCACAACCAACCACAACCCTGCTTACATGGGGTATGGGGTTGTGGTTGATTGTAGCATAAAATTTATGTCACAATCATTTTTGCTCTTTTATAAGTCTCCGGAGGAGGATAGGAGCATCTTGTCGTGCCCCAGGACACAGTAGGGCAGCCGATTCTTTCCTTGGATTTTTCCACCACAATGGCCCGCTCAGTTTACTTGGTCAAGTCTGGCAGTAATATTTTATTTCTTAGGGTCTTGGTAAACTTTAATTTATGACAAGGAGCGGTTGGACTACGTATATATATATATATTTTATTTGTTTAAAATTGCCGGCACTGAATTATTCATGTGTTGTCAAAGTAAATGAGAATTTACTTAAATTCGTGAAAAAGTAGATAATCCAGCTCAACAAAATAAAATAAATTAGACCCAATAAATTTTTAACAAAATAGATATGTTCATTTCATATAGAGCTTTGTATACAAATAAATTCTTTACATTTTTGTAATTACTCAACTAAAATTCTGGAGCCGCCCCTGATTTTGGCTCGAGTTTGATCATACACATTTTTGTAAACGCGTGCTAAATTCACTATTTTCCAGCAATTTAGTCAATACTGTGAGTGTAATCTTCTTTTTATCGGTACATAATTTTGTGTGCTTTATAATCATATAATAAATTAATTTTGCGTGTATTTTAAAGCTTGAATGTGTTCGGCTATCTAACTGGTCAATTAGAGTCCATGTCAAATGTTGAAGCTATTAAAAGGTTGTTTAGAGTCTTTAGAAATCAATTTCTCTGTAGGCCATTGAATTATTTTCGTAGGCTGATTTCTTAAAATTTTAATCAAAACAAATGAGACTTTTATACTGCTAAAACTAAAGCATGTTTACTATTTAATATGAACTAAAATAATTATATAAGTAAATTATTCTACTATTGTTGTTTAATTATAAAAATATATCACACACCATTTAATGACGGGACCTAGGACACCCAAATATATCTTGGGCCGGCCTGGGCACATAGGATTGGAATTTAATTGAGCTTTTATAAGTCTGTCTAGCAAATGAGATGGACTTGGAAAAATCTCGAAAAACCAAACCCGACACATATAAAATAGTACTCCAAAATAGGAGTAATATTTTTCTAATGGAATATACTCCCTCCGTCCCAAATTTCTTGTGCATTTACGGGTTTACGTGTCATTTTTCAATTGCTTATATCTTTTAATCTATAATGTTTTTTACAATTTTGAAAACTTTGTTTAATAATACTCATCAAGAACTATCAAACAATATCCATATTGAATATATATAACGTTATGCATTAGAAGATATAACCAATTTTTTGAGTCATTTTGAATAGTTAAAGTGGACCACAAATATGGGACGGAGGAAGTATGTACATTATTGCTCTTCCGTTTTAACTCTAACGATTCCAAGAAAGTGAGAGGATGAGGATGAATTATAGGTAGTTTGTGGTACTATGTTTAGAAAAAATCATTTTTGGGTACTGCTATAGAAAAATAACTAGACTAAAAATCGAAGGGCTTGGAGAATGAAATTTAAATTTGGTAAGACTTGTGAATATTAAATAAACTCTAATTATTCATTCGACGGGTTTCGATATATACAACTCTCGTTATTATATAAGATGTGTGGCCTGACGCATGTCCAGACCCGGCCGTGAGATATATGAGGCCCCAATTAAAAATGGGGCCTCTCAATTTTTCTATATAAATTATTTTTTCGACATGAGAAACAAAATGGCCAGGGTACAATGGCACATTGCAATGGTATGAGAGCCTAGGGTTGCAAGTTCCAACCTCATCGTCCTTTTGTTTTGAAACAAATTTGTACAACTTCATAAATTATTCTCATAGAAATGTAGGAGGAGGGGATTGAACACGCGACCTCTTTTTTTTTTTTTTTGGAACAACAAAAAGGGTGGGAAGGGGCGACCAGCGTAGCAACCCCCATGGGCGTGACCGTTGGGGTTCCCGGCCCGCTATGGAATGTCTGGTTGAGTCATAGCTACTGTTCGAATAAGACAGGTCGTCACCATAGCACCACTTAGGCGACTAGTTGGCCAAAGGTCCTCCTTGCAAATCCACACAAGTTCCAGCAATGACATGAGAGAGATTTGAACCTGGGTGGTCCATGCACAATGAGAGAGGAGGATTTTATCTCACTCACTTTGGTCAACTAGGCTACCACCTCAGTGGTGACCTCCTATATAGATTAGACCATTCCTTCCACTACGACACGCAGAGCTATTTGTTAAATACTTAGGGGATGTTCAACTAAGGGTGGCTTATTGGCTTTTTACGATTTTTTATGTGATATAGTGTGAGAGAATTACCTGCTTCAAAAATCGCAAAAAACTGATTTTTTAAGTTAGTGGAATTGAGCCTTAATATTTAATATATCTCTCTATTTTAGGGTCTTAAAAATATACTCTCTTCGTCCCAATTTGTTTGTCAATTATTCCATTTTCTGGTACACCTTAAATTGTTTATATCTTTCAATTTAGAATGTTTTTCACTGTTTTAAAAACTTTGTATAATAGAATTAATCGTGTACTATCAAACAAGATCCATATTGCATATATTTGGAGTTCAATATTAAAAAATATAAACAATCGAAAACTGACACGATTATCAAAAATTGACAAACAAAATGGGATGAAGGGAGTACTATTTTTTGTGGGTCCCATAAACATAGGCCTGCCCTTGGGGCCGGCCCTGTGCATGTCGGCATCGGAACCCCTGCGTGTAAACCTCCCAAAATTCCAAACTCGAAAACAAAGAAAAGTGCTCCTTCAAGAAAAACGAAAAACAAGAAAAGGGCAACAGAATTACCAGAAACACTTTTCCTAAATAATGGCCTAAAACAAACAACATGATCTCACTTTTCCATATTTTGGTTTTCTCCATTTTAATAAGAATCCGAACAGGGAGGAAGCTTTTGCAATTCCCTTCACCCAAAGTCCTTCTCCCTCCCTCTCTCTCCTCCATTTTCATCTCTTCCTATCTTCAAAAGTCTCCGTTGACCGTCCCCACCAATTTCCTCTCTCTCTCCATTTATTTATCCACACAGAAAAATCTCAATCTGCGTATGATTGGTGGGTTCTAGTGGGTGAATTGATGTTATTGATCTACCAAAAGTTTTTCTAAAACAAAAAAATGGGCAGCTGTCTCTCGACGACCAAGGTGAGTGGCGCAAACAGCACCACCCCTTCCACAACCGCCGCAGCCGCCGTCAACAAACGGAGCAAAGAAAGCACCAAACCACCTCCAATTACGACAAAGAACCGAGATGGGCAACAGAAAACGCAGCCGAAGCGGCAAAGTGGGATTATTCCGTGTGGGAAGAAAACGGATTTTGGGTACGATAAAGATTTCGATAAGAGATACATGATTGGGAAGTTGTTGGGGCATGGGCAATTTGGGTATACGTATGTTGGGATTGACAGGTTTGATGGGGATCGTGTTGCAGTCAAGAAAATTGACAAGAATAAGGTAGTAATTTGTTTTTTTCTTGAATTATCTTTTTCCGAATTGGGTTTTGTTTGTTTGGTCCTTTTTTTGTATGGAGATTTTGTGATTTGGTTTCTTTGTGATCTAAATTGGTAATTTAATGATGTTGGAGGTGATCGGAGTAACATTTTCATGTTGGTGAGTTGTCCAATATCCATGATCTGTTTTTGTGTGTGTGTGTGTGTGTGTTGGATAGAAGGTCAGCCGGATGAGTTTGCATGCGGTATTTTCGGTATATTCTGTCTTCTTGGACTACACGTTGTCTAGGCAGTTGATGGATGTGAGGAGAACGATTGATAACTTGTAGTAGTTACTACGATTACAATTAGTGATTGGTTGCTGCTGAGTGCTGAATGATTGAGAGTTATTGAGCTTCTGAAATTGGGTATTTGACTAAAATCATTTAAAGGTTAACTCCTTTTTTTGAATGTCTTTTTTTGTGTGTGTGTGGTAAATGAAACATTTATTTACAAAACAAATAGCCAGCCTTCCACCTATACTACCAGAGCAACCTGCTAACTAGAATAGGAAAGGATCCATACAAGCTGAACTCCCTACTAAAAACAGCATAGAGCGATAACTAAATAGGCATCCAAACATAGTACCAGACTCTACTCCAGCAGCAAGAAGGTCTAATCATGCCCCCAACATTCTGCCAACTTCCTGATTGGAGGACAGTCATTCTCTGATGATTGGAGGATTGATATCCTTTAAGCGGGTATTGGAATTTCGGGCCGGATGAAGTCCTAAGTATGATGGAGGATGGCTGCTGAAGGATGTCTAAGCTTATTTCTCAGTCGGGGAATTAGATTAAGCAAAACAACTTCCATTATTTCAGAGTTGCTTCGCTGTGATTAGAACTCTGCTCAGTATTTGCAAATTGCAAGTGTCAAATGGACTCATTGCACCAGTTTTGGAAATGGGGATTTAAACTTGCAGTGGTTATGTTCATAAAAAAGAGGTTTAAAAAAAAAAAAAAAAAGCCTCGCAGCTGTGGTTGTAACTTGAAAACGTAGCTTTTCCCACTCTCGGATTATATGGGGAATCCGGTTTGTCATATTATTATCGTGACGCTTAGTGTAGTTTGGTTTGGTTTCATATCAACTTAGAATCCTCAAGAAGGCTGTTCGAAAATAAATCTTACGGTAAAGAAGCTATATGTTTCATGATATAATCGAAATTTATATTTTCCTAGGCTTCTATATGGCTGTGATGTTAGCTTGCTTATATAGTTATATGGGGATTCCGGTTTGTCATACATGGTTGCTTCAGGAGGAGAAAGCGTGTTATTTTGCTTCTTATGTCTTCGAGTCATAGGTAACAAACATGATTTCTGTATGGATAACTTGATATTATTGAGAAGGAATGTAATCCGATATGTTTGGTTTGTTGCTACTTGATACGTTTTGGACTTTTATATCCTAGGTTATTTACGGAACAAGTTCTTGCATTTTGTAACAGATGGTTCTACCAATTGCTGTCGAGGATGTTAAGCGAGAGGTCAAGATATTGCAAGCTTTAACTGGCCACGAGAATGTTGTTCAGTTCCATAATGCATTTGAAGATGATTCTTATGTGTATATAGTCATGGAGTAAGTATTTCAAGTTAATCTTTATGAGACTGATAAATCTGATTCTATAGTTGAGTTGTAGTATAAGTTGTTCTTGTTTACCTTTATTTCATTTGAGAGCTTTGGTTTTTGGTAAATTTACATCTTATTTTTTGCTGATGTCTATATCTATGGCCCTATTGATACATATTGTCTTTCCATTTATCTCTTGGTAGGTTATGCGAGGGTGGCGAATTGTTGGATCGGATTTTGTCCAAGTAAGATCTTGTCTTTGGATGAATCACGCTAATCACCTTGTGCTTATTCACAAATTTCAATCAGCATCCCTTGGTACTGAAAATAACACTAACTTTCCTTTGTCTAAAAAGGGCACTAATAAGAGATATCAAGTTACAGTTTCACGCTACTTTGCTAAAAGCCTAAAGCGTATTATAATTTGAAAACTAGAAAATTTATGCATGTTTTGAGGATTCCAAAAATAAATACGTGACACCAGAAAATATACTTGCATCTCCTAACGACATGTTAACAACACCCATGAAACTGTTACTTTGTCAAAGAAGGGACGTTGGTGTAGTTTCTGATACTACAAGGGGTTGTTGTATTGTTTCAGTATCGGTTGCCCTTAAGCTTATGGAATTTTTCATATTGACTGTGGCCATTACGTTATGATGTATAATATGGTCGTAGTTTTAGTACTTACTGAAGTTCCTTGAAGCAGAAAAGATAGTCGGTATTCCGAGAAAGATGCAGCTGTAGTTGTGCGGCAAATGCTTAAAGTTGCAGCCGAGTGTCATTTACATGGCTTGGTGCACCGTGACATGAAACCAGAGGTGAATGTTTTCTTGCAAAATATAGGTTTTCTAGCTTCTTGTTATTGAGTAATGCTACATTATCTATTTCCAGTACATTTTTCTTCGTTTCTTGTAGAATCTAATTATAGTGTTCCATAATGTGTGTCTTTCTTTCTGCAGAATTTTCTTTTCAAGTCACCAAAATTGGATTCGCCTTTGAAGGCCACAGATTTTGGTTTGTCAGATTTCATAAGACCGGGTAGGTAGAGTGTGCTACATTGAAGATCTCAAATGTGTCAATGAGAGATCTAGTTATTTTGAACTTCTTAATCTACTGTTATGTCCTTGTACTAGTCCAAATTTTTAATCTTTTTGTCAGCTTTGTTTTAGTTAAGGTTCTCTTTTAATATGTTCTTGTTCATATTTGGGAGGTCTTCTTATCTTCTTGACCGAAGTTCTCTTCGATAAATTGTGTGGTCCCGAAGTCTTATATGCGTAAATTTGACTGATTCAGGGAAGAAGTTTCAGGATATAGTTGGCAGTGCCTATTATGTTGCTCCTGAAGTTTTGAAACGTAAATCAGGGGCGGAATCAGATGTCTGGAGCATTGGTGTAATTACCTACATATTGCTCTGCGGAAGGCGCCCCTTTTGGGACAAAACAGAGGATGGTATATTTAAGGAGGTGCAGTGAATTTTTTAGCTTTGGACTTTGACATTTTATTCCTTTCCCTATCTTCTGCTCTTTGAGTTGACATGGTTTTCTTTATTTCTTATTTTGTTGTAGATTATGTAGAATTGTTGAGTCCACGACATACTTATTCAACTGATCATGCCCTTTCCAGAGCATTACCTGATTTTACCTGTTAGTAGTGATTATCACTTGCAGCCATTATTTGTAGTTTTGTATTGAGGCACATGATTGTATTGGTATCCTTTGAATATTATGCTGTTTATCTTGCTACTTGGCACCAAATTCATTGCGTGCTATTAGGAAGGTTACACAACCAGGTCCCTATGATAACTTAAGAAAAATCTTCTTGTAAATTCCAAGAGAAAAATTTGAGCTGCAGCCGACTGCCGTCATCCTGAAATATAGTTGTTTAGCTGGATGAAGTGTTAGTTTTTTTTGAAAGGAATCTGTCAACTAACACATTGAACCTTCGATGAAAGTTTTTCTTGCTGACTGAGTATAGTAGGTGGATTGGATAAATATTAGATGTGAAGAGTCTGCAATTGTGGGAGGATGCTGCGAAGCTTGTTAATATTGTCGATGGATTCATGTTGCCAAACTGCATGGTTAGGATAAGGTCCATCGATGACTATCTTGACCATGCCCTACACTTGTATCATTAACATTTAACTGCTCTAAATGGAGGGTATACCTGGAGTACAACACAAACTGTTAGATTTCTTGAAGGATGATTACCACACAATTGATCCTGCCCTATTATTTCGTTGTTGAATGCATCATCAGCATCTCATCGAAGCAAAAGATGGGAAACATAGAGGTACTAGAGATAGATGCAACTATATCATTTGGCTAGCGACACGTCCAGAATCAATAATGTATTTGTAGTTTGGCTATGTAGTACGTACCCTTCTATGGGATCTAATTTGATGTTACATGGCAATTTGTAGTTTTTTGATTGTTTGTTTGGGAAATTTTCTTTTTCATGATTTCTTTGGGAGGGGTTCTTTCACTTGTTTTTCAAAATTGAAGGTTTGGATGTGATATGTAAAGTATTCCCAGGTTTTCTAGGTGTATGGCCTTGGGATATTTCTGTAGATGATATTTTTCAGAAGCGCAGTTGTTTTTGAAATCTGATTGTTTTGTTATTTTGCCGTTTCTACCCCATTATTCTATAATTTGGCATACCTATTTAATTTTCTGATTTTTACAGGTTTTAAGGAACAAGCCAGACTTCCGTCGCAAACCATGGCCAACCGTTAGCAACAGTGCAAAAGATTTTGTGCAAAAGCTGCTGGTGAAGGACCCCCGTGCACGACTAACTGCGGCTCAGGCCTTGTGTATATTTCTATTTCTTTCTCTAAAGAAATTGTTGTCTGCTGTTTTTATTACAGAAAGTGGAAATTTTACTTACTGATGAGTGATAGCTGAAGCTTGCGAAGTCCTAGGTCATATTTTGTCTGTTTTCCACTATGACCAAATTGATTAGGATCAATGTCGAATTATCGGGTCAGCTGGCTGTAGGAGAGGATACTTACCCCAATCTTGGGTGGTAACTGTTCATTAGAGGCTGAAAGTTTTAGAATACTGCGACCCAGGATAAAGGCCCCTCAAAGCAGCAAATCCCCAGTTTGAAGCAAGTCACTGCTTTTTTTTTTTTTTTTTTTCTGTGAGACATTTCATAATCAAGAGAACCAAGAAGGCCATTTCGTATAGAAACTGGATCATTTTTCATATTGGTGATTTCCATATGATAAATGTCTCCATTGCTTATTTGGGTAAATTCTGACATGTAGGCTGCCGTCATCCTTGATTGATGACAGTGGCTGAGATACTGTCTACTTTTGTTCCTTTTTGTTTCGCAAACTTGTATGTTATCAAGTGTAGTGACCTCCTTTAATTAACTTTTCAGCACACCCATGGGTTAGAGAAGGTGGGGATGCTTCGGATATTCCTCTGGATATCTCTGTCCTAAATAACATGCGGCAATTTGTGAAGTACAGTCGCTTAAAACAATTTGCCCTGCGGGTAAATTCTCTCTCTCTCTCTCTCTCTCTTGGTACCTAATTGAGAGGAAACCCTATTAGATTTCTTTATTGGCGAACTATTTTCTTACAGGCATTGGCTAGCACAATTGGTGCGGAGGAGTTGGCTGATCTTCGAGATCAGTTTGATGCCATTGACGAGGATAAAAGCGGGGCTATTAGTCTTGAAGAAATGAGACAGGTAGATTTTCCTTCACCTTTTGACACTGGAAGATAGTATTGAATTAAATTGCCTTATTTGCTCTAAATATCTCTATTAAATCCCTTTGTTGGATTTATCGTTTGATTGGTGGTTTCAATGCAGGCCCTTGCTAAAGATCTTCCTTGGAAGTTGAAAGAACCGCGTGTTCTGGAGATACTTCAAGCGGTTAGCCAATTTTCACGTCTTGGTCGCTCTTAATTACTATTCCTCTCGCTATAATTTCCTATACCAAAGAAAGAGAGTTAACTTGCATTTTCATTTGAGAGTGGCCGCAATTTGATTTGAAACCATGCATTATCCGCAATTAGTTTTTTCTCTATTTTTGTAAGGGAATCTGAAGATGTGTATTTGTTTGCTTGAGGCAGATGGACAGTAACACAGATGGACTTGTGGATTTCTCGGAGTTTGTTGCCGCCACTCTGCATGTCAATCAACTAGAGGAACATAACTCAGAAAAGTGGCAGCAGAGGTCACAAGCTGCTTTTGAGAAATTTGATGTGGATCGAGATGGATATATAACCCCCGAAGAACTTAAAATGGTTCGTATTATGTTCTCTCCATTATTACTCCCGAATGACTTTTTCATACAACTACGTTTTTTCTTAACAAAAAGAACTTGAGATTGGGACAATCACCCGGGAAACAGATAAATTCTTTGACAACTGGTTTAGGGTTTGCAGTTATTTAGATCACAGAGCAGTCCGGTTACAGGAATTTTGGTAACTGGTTTCGGGACAAACCTAGATACAAGGATTCGTATAATACAAATTCTATTTTGTCTTAAATCTCTTACCTTGGCATGCTGGTTGAGATTTCCTCTGTATTTATCATATTTACCTGAACAGTTTGAATAGCTAATAATCGTACTGCTTGGGTTTCGTTCATCGCTTTATTCTTTTCCCGTCACATTTCCTGGATCATCTAATGCTTTTAACCTTCCACATATGTACACAATGTTTCTCAGTGTCAGATTGCACGGCTCTATCTCATATTATGCTATTGTTTTGCAGCACACGGGCTTAAAAGGCTCGATAGACCCACTCCTAGAGGAGGCCGATATTGACAAAGACGGTAAGATAAGTCTCTCAGAGTTCCGTAAGCTTTTGAGAAATGCGAGCATGAGTTCTTCAAGAAATGTAATTACCCCACGTGGTAATCGGAACACGCAAAAAATGTAGATTAAAAAACGGTGACGTGAGGGAGGGAGAGAGGCCCTATAAGGATTGGAGTTCCCTTTTCAAATTCTTGTACTTGAAGATTGTACTAGTCGTAGACGGGGCTCTCACTGGTTGTTTGTGCCTCGACTGCTCACTTGAAGATAGTTCTTTGTTCGCTGGAGCTTTCACTTGTTTGCCTCTACTGCCGTTTTCTGTGACGTTTTCCTTGAAATTCAAATGATTAGGAGGAGGAATTCTCGAGGAGGAACTTTCAGCGCTTTGCTCGAAGAGGTGCTAGGTATGTCTCTCAGCGGGACTAAGGAGAATTGTTTTGTAATACGGGATCAATGGTTTTGGACACCTGAAAGCCACACAATATTGCGGGGCCTACAACCAAATGTGTAGATCCCACAACATCGCGTGACTGTAAGTCGTCTTGGACCATTAGTCTCCGTGTGGTACCTAGCCCTGCAGGAAAAATGGCTGTTGATAATGGTTTGGTAGTGTGCATCTTTCATAGTGCTGTGAGAAAATTTAAGTTTGCAAGTTGATTGTAATAGAATTCATGTCTTATTTAATATAAAATGGGATGGAGTGAGATCCTCTCCTGTAAAAGAAATGAAAGACAGAGACCGTGAGAGACTGTCAACAAAAATTAGTAGAACCCTCGATGGAGGTAGAAATTTTTCAGCACCGAGTAGACACTGCCACGTGGTGCCCGAGCCTTCATCTTGGCTGTCCAAAACACTTTTGAACGGTCCAGATTTTAAAAGGAGGGAGAGAGAGAGGAGAGATAAAGAGGAGAGAGAATAAAGAAATTTGAGTCATCTAAAATATTTTTAAACGGTTGGGATAGGTGTTTGGGCACGGTCACGTGGTGCCTGAGCACCAATATGATAACATGTACTAGCAATTTCGGATCCAACTTAAAAGCTGAAGTTGTTACTGTAGATGGGAAAAAGTCACAATCCCTTGTATCGTTTATTCTTTTTTGAAAATTGTGTTACTTGTCAAATACTAAATTTTTTAAAACTAAATTGTAGAAGCAGTTAAGCCATTTAATTAGAAAAAAAAAATCGAATTGTTACGTGAACTCAAATAAAAAATTTACAAATTCTAAAGAAAGAGATATATCAATCTTAATACTGATTGACTATAACACCCCGTGTATGTTAAGCTAGGCAAACAAAGTACTAGTATTTCTTTTCGCCCAATGAATCAAAGACCAAAAGTTCAAACAATAAAAATCAAAATCAAAGACTAATAAGTGGATAAAAATAGATGTATAAATTCATCGTCTCCACTCTCCACTCATTGAAACAAAGAGCTTACCTTTCATCCAATCAGAGCAAAGACCGCGTAAGTTTTAGGCTCGCCTTGTTCGGTTTGGATCTCAAGACTCGTATTTTAAATTATTACTTAATCATTATCCCTATTTCCCTCCAATCATTGCTCCTATTTTTAAATTTTTTCTACTCAAAACCCAAATTCCAACCAAGGGCTTGTAGCCTAGCGGTTATCTCCGGGTTCGCTCATAAGGAAGACTAGGGTTCAAGCGTCGACAAAGGCGTTTGGGGTCTAGAGTTATGGATAGCTTCTAGACTCCTTTTGGACTAACCCACTAACTCCCTCGGTAACCTCCGACTGATATATATCAAATGACAAAAAAAAATCCCAAATTCCAAATCCAAAACTCAAACCGAACATAACCTATGTATATATAATTATGTACCATTCAATTCATGACGCAAAGAAAAACTTGGGTGCAAATAGGATATGGGTGACGTGGTACCCGTGATGTGCATCCGAGCCATCCAAAAATATATCCGACGGTCTGGATTAAAATGCATTTTTTGATTTCTTTTTAAAATCGGAACAACATTTTCAATCCAGACTGTTGGTTGCAATGTTAGACAACTCAAAGCCTCTGAGAGAGTACCACGTGGTACCCAGTACCCTTCCCTTACCCAAATTCTTCTCCATGGCGCAACCACATTCGGACCAGTCCCGAGTCCTCATTCGTCCTTTTTAATTACTCCAGTCAGCCTATCTTTTTCCATCAACGTCCTTCCACGTGTACACGATGTTACGTACTGATATTTTTAATTTGAGAAGTACTACGGACAACCCGTGTCTATTTCCGAATCTGTATGCGGATTTGTGTGTAGATATAAAGCTTTGTTTGGATCCATTTTCTTCTCCTTTTCAAAAAAAAAAATTCAAAAAGAATCTTTCCTATTTCAATTTTTTTTAACATTTCTCTCTCCACTCATTACCTAATTATTCTCATTCTCTCTTTATCTCTCTTCAATCATTAAGAGCAAGCCCAACAAACTCCCTAAATTGGCTCTCATCCCTATTTTAGGGAGTCAAACTCCAAAGTTAGGCTCCAAGAGACTCCCTAAATCCCTTGAGAACTAAAATACAAACATGAATAGTACCTCCCTAAAATCCCCCCCATTTAGGGAGGCACTATTCACTCTCTACCCATTTTTTTAATTTTTCTCTCTTTCACCGC
>JAXBDA010008739.1:0-14081 GCA_036023075.1 Gaultheria prostrata
TTGGAAAAATACGCGAACGGTTACTTTTTGAAAAGGCGAAATTATCGGCAAATGAGAATTTTCTGAAAAAGACTCCGAGGAATATTTTTGGGAAATGAGGAAAATATTTTATGACTAACTTGAGACTATGGAATGACCCAAGGCTAACACCCTTGAAAGTCTGTCTAAAATGAGGATGGGTACTATTAACTGGATATTCCGACCCCCTCTGCCTGGGACTTTCCTGGTTATTCTATTGTCGAGAGAAGGTCGCTAAAAGAGAAACGATATTTTAAGTGACACATTTTACGAGAAAATATTGAATTATGGAGAAACACATTTTACAAGGAAATGCTGATTTTAAGTGACACATTCTACGAGGAAATACTGAATTTTAGGAAAATACATTTTACGAGGAAACGCTGATTTTTGAAACACGGTTTACGAGATTGATTTTAGAAACATGATTTACGAGATTGATTTTTGAAACACGATTTACGAGAAAGTACGTTTTTACAAAAAGAGATTTTGAGACACGACACGATACGAGAATTACACGACACGATTTTTGAGATGAATAGTTGACACGAGGAAAAGAGATGAGAATGAAAATGTGATGAGAATGAAAATGAGATGAGAATTAAAACGGAGAATTCGTAATGATGATAATGAATACGGTAATGCAACTTTAGTACCGCCATTCACGTAGTTACGGTCCGTGATGTGGTTAGAACTAAAAGATACGGTAGTACTGCTGTAGCACTGCCCTTCACGTAGATGCGGTCCATGATGTAGTAAGGGCTAAAGCGCGTACAACAGCACGGTGGATAAAGCTTTGTATCACGTAGATGCGGTCCATGATACAAGGTGGCTGGATTGTATCACGTAGGTGCGATCCATGATACAATACGGTTGAAGCGGTGTTCGTGAGTGTCGCATAGTGGATTAAGCTTTGTATCACGTAGATGTGGTCCATGATACAAGGTGGCTGAATTGTATCGCGTAGATGCGGTCCACGATACAATACGGTTGAAACTATGTTCGTGTGAGACGCGGAGTGATCGGACTTTGTATCACGTAGATGCGGTCCATGATACAAAGCAACCGGATCCTCGAGCGGAAAGGTTGGTGAAAGACGGGCCAATAACTTTCAGAGTGATGGGAGGCGATTTGATATTAGATGATTGGAATGATGGAAATGAATGAGATGATTAAGATAAACGAAAAGATGAAATTTGAAGAAGAATACCTATGATGATAACGGGAAATGAGAACGAGACACATGTTTTACCACCACGTTTACTCTGATTTATGTTGACACTGGCACGAGCATATTTACACCGGCACTGTTATATTTATTCATGAAAACTGTTTTCGGATAAACTTGTGTTATTGCTTTCGAACCTTATATATTGTTCTAGAATTGCTAGTTGGGATTTGGGTAGAGTTATTATTGGGCTTCTTGCTCACGGTGTTACACTTGTGTAACCTGGCATAATACCATGATGTTGCCTGGCGACTCGGACGTATTATGTCAGTCTATAGAGATGAACAGGAGGAGAACTACAGCTTGGGAGCTTATGGAGCTGGAGAGGACACCGCCGGGGCCAACGGCAGTGCGAAGTAGTAGAGAAACCCTAGTTGAACCTGTTTTGAATAAATGTAATAGCAAGGAGAATTATGTAATTTCCAAGGTGGAAACTTGTTGTAAAATTTATTTATTATTTCTATAATAAATATAACGTTCCCAAAATCAGGGGCGTTACATCTTTATTTTATTTTATTTATGAAAATAAAAAAGTACCCCTCATTTGGAAACAATGACATTTCCAAAATTTTAAAATTTTAATTACATCAAAATCTCATCCCCTGACTTTTAGTACAAAACTGAAAAATGACACATTTTTCTCCGAAGAAAATGGGTGAAAGACGACTTTGCTTTACTAAAAAATAACTTCCGATTATACCGTTGTGATTTGAAAAAAACAAGGAGCAATTACCGGAACTTTTTATCGGCCGAATCGAAATTTCTCCAAAAAGTGATTTTTTTTACACGGTCATTTACATCATTTCAATGTTTGGAAAAGACAAGAAAGAGAATGTGACGCCAGACTTTTCTGATTCCCACGTTTGGCAGAGACAGGAGTAGGAATGAGATTTCTTAATGACAAATTCAACCAGGAATCACATTCCTAGACTAGGTGGGAATCTGATCTCTCCCTTACCCCATGAGAATCTCATATTCCTGACTCATTCATTAAGAAAATGAAATGTTGACTTTAATAAATTTCCAAAATAATTGTTTCCCGTGTAAGATTACTGAATTAAGCCAAACACCGAAATGCAATTCCTCCCGGTATCAAATTCCTAGGAATTCAATTCTCAGTAATCATGTTCCTAGGAATTCGATTACAGTGGACAATTTTTTTTTTTTTTTTTGTAGCTCATGAAAGATTTTTAGAGGTGTGAAAATAGCTTTTCATAGGAGATTACGTGTCAACGTAGGCACGAAAGGATGTATTGAGATGTTTGCAGGAAATCTTCGTTATGTGGGCGGTAAATTACAGTACTAACAATTCTTCTGAATGTAAATCATGGAATACAAAATCATGCCTATTTTGAATGGGCTAGTAGATCAAGGACGTTTGCAAATGGAGTGGAAGTCCCGTGGTAAATACTTCTCATGTACTTGACTGAGGTTTAAAATTCACTAACAACAACTAATAATATTGGCTTTTATTAAGAAAAAAAATATAATAAGAATGATTCCTTGTAATTTTTGGTGTGAAGGGATACTGTTTCCTATTGCAAACATATATCATGGGTACATTAAATTGAACAAATTTTGAATGGACTTCGTTGTAAATTACTATGCTAAACTTCAGAAATGTTCCCTTTTGAAGGCATGTATAAAGCATATAATTCTTGAACTAGTGTAAATTACTATGCTAAAATCCTAAAAAAAAATTGTTTCAAGTTTTGGAGGTCTCAGATTATTCTCTTAGCAAAACGTAGTAAGGTAGACGTAGATTGGTTAATTTATTATTCTATAAATTTTTTTAAAACTAAACTGTGAGGGGTTGGCCTAGTTGTTTTCAGCCTGAGACGGGTTTGCTTCCTCTAAGTTCTCAAGTTTAATTGTGCTTGCCAATAATTCTTGAACTAGTGTAGAAATAACGGTATGAATTAGTCCGAAGTACTCACAAACTGTTCCGAAACACCTAATACTTAAAATTATCACATTATTTTTGGAAATTTATGTTACTTTTTGGAGTTCCCACTCCCTACCAAAAAGTGTCACACCCCGATTTTTAACATGATAAACAAACCTTGCCCAATTAAGGAAATACAATAAGTTCATACATTTACTTTATCAATACCTCTGTAATTGGTATAGATACCAATGGCCTTTAGGCAGATTTTTGATCCAGCTTCGCTGCCATGCCTCAGCTTCGTCCGAACTCGGAAGAAGGCAATGCTAGTCCCATATGTCCGGTTAAATCACCCATCTAGGGGGAAGATGAAGCCCCACTCCAAGTAACAATGTATTCTGCATGAATTAGAGTTTTTTTTTTATTCGGATCGGATTATATTATCAGAACTTGTTTTAACTGTTTTTATTCTTCCAATCAGTTGCGTATTTGTATACTAGTTTCAAATACCCGTTTCTATAATTGTTTTCAACGATGTGCTTGGAGTTCTGAGATAGATTATGCTCGTAAGACGGATCGTGCCGTTGGGTGGCGTTGTCACACCCTGCTTTTTAACAAACTAAATTCCACAAAATATTCACGTGGCACAAGTCAAAAGTCAATAATTCTCCATATAAAAGTCCAAGTCAAACTTCCATAACATACATCGGCCAATGGTTCGCTAAACGGTACTATCTCGTACCCGAATACATAGATACCCGATATAAAAGTTTAAAGTTACTACATAAGTCCCAATAAGTCAAAAGATTGAATGAATAGAAGTTACATTGCCATCTACCAAAAATACTAGTTATAAGATGGAAAAATAACTTCATGCAAGTATAAGCTCCATGTAATGCATCACTCCACAAACATCAAATCTCATGCTCCACGCCGTGTACCTGAAAATGATAGGGTGAGCTCACTAGCCCAGTAGGAAAACCATAGTACAACCGCTAGGTGTATAAATATGATAAGTGCACACGATGTGGGTTGTCATGAAAGAAGTGATTCAAGAATCATAATAAGAGCTAACGCAAGCGATACGTGTTCGTAATGTACTCAAGTGTCCATGGAATGTATCCATATGTCCCGAACGTATCCAAGTGTCCAAAACCATTTCAAAGTACCCCAAATGAAACTTGAAAATCCATTTAGTAAGTCTAAATTGCCAACAAGTATCATATGTGTCCAATTTCGTGTCCAAGTATCCAATGTTTGCTAAAACGCCATTTTCACTTCAAAACATTTTCATTTCCAACTTTTTTCATAAAATCAACCATTTCATTTAATAGGGAATGAATCCCTCTGCCGGATTTCATGGGCTCCGTGCACCCCTGCCGGATTTCTTGGGCTCCGTGCACCCGCGGCCAGGGACACCAAACGGGTGATCCCTAGAATCATTAAAGTATTTTTATCATCTCAAAATATTTAGTTCATCAAAACATTTCTATGTGTCCATTTTCTTTCAAAACGCCACAATTTTCGCCAAATGGACCAACCAACTCAATATGATATCTATCAGAGACGTATAACGATGTGTCAAACGAAATCACGTGTCAAAGTCGTAGTTAAAGATTTCAAAATGGTTTTTGAGGCTACCACGTTGCTATAAATCAAGTGTTCGAAGTACCGGACGATTGGAGGCCAAACAGACATCAAAGGGTGGCCGGAAACCACCCAGAAAATTGGGGCAGCTGCTGGAAATTGTGGGGCAGCAGCTATTTTACAGAAACAGTGCAGATTTTCACCCATTAGGTGTGGAATTTCAACCCAAACACAAATGGTATAGATTAGGCTCAAACTAGAGATGTTAGGCATTAAACATGGAGGGAGGTCAATTCCACTCCCAATTTCATCAATCAACAACCAATTTCGTAGATCAAAGAATCAAAGTTAGGAAAAACCCACATAAAAAGGGAAAACATGATTTTCAATGAAATTGAAGCCAAGAACAAGATATGTAAACCAAATCACAAGTATACAACTAGAGGAGGTAGTAATTGTTTCCCTACCTCAAGGTTTTGCTTGAAAATGGAAGTAATTATAAATATATTTTTGGTACGGTACGACACGATCAAATTTTGGCGTTAGTAACGCTTTGCTAACGGTATGAATGTGGACACTTGTGTGAAACGAGATGAGCAAATGATTAAAAATATGAATATTTGAAATGATGCACACGGGGTCATAAGATGACCGGAATGACACTAGGATCGTCCAATGGACGTGTTGCTAGGAATATGCCTTGGCCAAGGGGAAGATTATACGGGGTCATAAGATGCCTGGAATTACACTGGGACTGCTTCTAAGCGTGTTGCCAGGAATTACTACAACTTAAAGGAAATGAAGAATTGATGATACAACGAATGTAATGAGTTGACACAGATGAAGAGTCGGATACGTGTCGTTTACGCTTGGGGAAAAGTGAAGTAATTTAGGGACTTATGAGTTTGTGTTCTATGGCCATTGGAAATCCCTTTGAAATCATGATGTGCCTATCGTTTTCATTTCTCATCTCTCACTTGCATTTCATTGCATTTAGTATTGGTAGACTTTTCTCTACTGGGCTAGTGAGCTCACCCTAACAATTTCAGGTAACCCGGACGGAGCATGATATGGATTTGCTTGGAGTGTGTGCATGTATGTTTTGAAAGCTTAACAGAGGAGTTATAGCATCATCTTGGAACTTATTATTTTTGAAATGAGATAACCTTGCAACTTCATTTGATTCACCTCTTTTGACTTAGGTCCGTAATAACATTTAAACTTGTGTAATTATCTGGGGGCACGGATGCCACGTAGGAAATATTTATGTTTGACTTTGACTTGGAACCAAATTTGAGTTTGGACTTAAACTTGTGTAATGACATGTTTATGTTCTAAAATTTGAGGGCGTGACAACTGGCACGACATGACACGATTAAAAAATGACACGTCATGATGTGACGCAATTAAGTAAATGGGCCGGCATGGTACGACACGATTAAGAAATGACATGACACGATTTGATAAACAGACCGACAAGACACAACACGAAGCACAATTAACACAAAACAAAATAGGACATGCCGATACAACACGGCTCGTTTGACACCTCTAATCACAAGTAACCGATAACACCAAACAATGGCCCAAATTTCCTTATCCATTCCGGTGCAAATTCACAATATTCTCATCACCGAACGGAGACGTTCCAGCTCCCACGTGTCCAACCTTGGTCTCACATACACGTGCCTTCAACAGACACGTGTCACTTTGTCATTATTTGATGATGATTTTGCCTTTGTCTCAATCCTTTTTCTTTTATATATCCCCTCAAACAGTCTCAGACGGTCCACCAAATTCCCCAGAAAATACGTTACCCAATTTGTTTCCCGCGAAAAAGAAATACTACTATTATTTATTTTTTTCTTCAGCAAAAGCAATGGCAGAAATGATTGCCACCGAAGAGCCCATCCTCTCTAGAATCGATCGTCTTGACAAAATTGTAAGTTTTTTGCTTTTGTTTGGAAAATTCAATTTTTTCTCTTAAAACCTGCCAGGTAATTCTTTTTTTTTTTTTTGTCTTGAATGTTTCTTTTTCCCATTTTTTTTTCAAATACTGTTAGTGTCTATTGGATTTCAAGTCCTTTTTTTTTTCATTGAAAAAGGGTTAGGTTTAATTCATTTGGCAGTTAAATATTTACTTTTTTAAATTCCTCTGGCCTATACAAAAATTTTATAAAAAAAAAAAGTAACATCTTGTTTCAAAATACCAAAACAAAAGATTTATTTAACTTAAGATAGGTTAAGCCAACATATTTAACTTTTTTTGTTAATAGTTGATCAATAAAATTTCATTATTTACAAGTTGAAAGACCTATTTAGGGTATTTATTAGAGTAAAACGTAATGTCAATGTTGTTCTTTTTTTTTTTTTTCTCATCGAGACTAACGGAAAAAATAAAAGAAATTATTCAATCACCGTAAAAAATTCACTAAAGCTAAGAAATCAAAATTTTGACCATTTTTATGAATTAAATTTGGATAACGTGTTTCTAGAAAAACAAAGTATGTAAAGCCTATGAATCTCGAATATTGAATACGATGATGCATGCATGCAGTTGAATCACTTGGAAGAAAGGAGAGGCAGTAGAAACAGATCACCAAGGAGCTCGTATGCGTCCACTACTACTACTACTACCTCAAGCGGCGGCAATGGCCGTGGATCATCCGCCGATGAGGAACATTGCCGTCCGATCGACATCGTGGTAGTGGAGGCTGAGATGAAGGGGACCCTCCTTGAGAGGTTGGTTCTTGTTGAGGATAGAGTGCTTAAGGTATTTTTTTGAACAGCGCTAATTAACAGAAAATTAAAACGTTATTGTACGAAAAATAACTAGAAATGTTACGTAAAGGGATTTGGTCGAGTGGTATGAGTAGGGATGCAAATGAACCAAGGCTCGGATTGGTTCGGCTCAAAAAGAGCTCGTTCGAACTCGGTTCGTTAAGTTTTTATTGAGGCTCGGCTCGAGCTCGAATTCGTTAAAAAACTTAACAAACCAGCTTGAACACGGCAAGAGGAGACTCCGCTTGATGAGGTTTGTTTAAGTTTTAGAGGGAAAAAATAATATAACTTCTTATTTCAATTCGATATGTTAATATATTATCTTTCAAAAGCTTATTAAATTTCACTATTACTTTTTAATTTGAGACTATTTTCCAGTATATAGCTATATAAAACATATATACATGCACAAGTAAAACTATTTTCTTAGCCTCTTTTTTGGATTTGTTTTTCTTTTCCCCCTTTCTTCTCTCTTCTCTTTTCTTTTCAGCATTTCGCTGGAAGCTTTTTGCCTCTTTCTTACACTTGTGTTTGGTATTGGCTTTCTATCCTCGATACTCTTTGTTGAGTTTTTCAATAAAATTTTGTTGCCAATAAAAAATAAAAGTAAAATATTCTTTGTTGTCTTAAGCCTATGTGAGTATATGTATACAATAATATTTTTTCGTTGACTCGTTAAAGTTCGTGAATAAAATGAATCGTATTCCATAAATAAACTAACTGGTAAGTGCTTTAGAAGCATATGCATAAAACGAATCTATTTCAGTTAGCATGATATCTACCTAGTGTGATGTATATATGGAATATATGACAAAGATGGGGTGTTGGAGTATTAGCTAGAGCTTGAATCAAGCCTAGACCAGTTCGGTTCGAGCTTGGCTCGTTAAGTTTCACTGAGCTCAAGCTCGTTAAAAATTTAATAAATAAGTTTAAACATGGTAAAGCTCGGCTAGTTTGCAGACCTAGGTATGAGTGAACATCTTAAACGCTGGTCTTCAAGGCAAGTCCTGTCACGCCCAAATTGAATCCGCATTGAATCGCTCAGACTTTAGCATTGACGTTCAGGCCTTCGCGGTTATTTGATTGGCCCGGATATTCAATTAAAAACAGGCCGGGAAAACATTTTCTAGTATTCACGTTTTATGGGATGGTGGCGGGTTCTCCTTACATTTAGGTCCCGCTGTTCCTTTTACGAAGTAGTGGCATATGAGATCGTACCGTGGAAAACAAAAATATTAAAATCACCCCCACTTAGAGCATCTCCATCAGCAGAGCCATTCATGGCTAGAGCCATTGCTGGCAAGTATGCCGGAAAAAGGCACCAAAAACCGTCGCCCAACAACCTAGGCATCGGCCTCGCCATCGTGGCCCGGTGTACAGTACCTCGCCACTGGCGGCGAGGCTTGCGAGCTCGCTTCTCCATCTCTCTCCTCTCTCTCTCTTGCTGGTCTCTCTATCCTCTCATCTCTCTCTTTGTCTCCTCGCCGGTCTGTATCATTGTCTCCGGCGATGGTAATGGGACTTCGCCAAAAAAAAAATGTCACCGGAAAAAAACGAGTGATTGGAAACTTGATCCTAAAATCTTTTTGATGCCAGATTCTTGTAGCTCTCGTCGGTGGAAGACTCGTTGCCGACGGAGCAGTATGGAGAGTGAGAGTAGATCTCACTCTCTGCGTGTGTTTCACGCGCTGGCTAGGTAGAAGATGACTCTGACTATTTTTTTTTTTTTTGTTGAGCCAAGTGGCTAGTCTGTTGGGTAGAAATGATTTTTTTTGGATAGCTATATCATTGTATGACACTTTTTGAGGCAAATGGCTGGTATTTTTGCCTAGACTGATGGAGATGCTCTTACACATTCATTTACACACCTGCACTCATAAGTGTGTGGGCCCTACACACAATACATATAATGTGTATATGGCCTATACACTAGTGAGTGTGGGGTGGGTGTAGCATTGTTGTCGTCGACGAAAATTAGTAGACATGTTTGTATTGTACAATAGTAATTGTTTCAAAATTACCATCATAACCGCGCTGATTATTCTTTATAAAATCATAAATAAAAATCAAGAATATTGGCTGATTATTCTGTATATATGAAATGTTAAATAAAAGTCAAGAATATTATCATTTCATACAGAATAATCAGCATGAAATGTTAAATAAAAGGGATATGATAAGAAGTTTGAGTGTTCTTTTTGTTTTTAATTCTGATATTTACTAACGCGCACATTTCATCCACCATGTTTTTTTTTTTTTTTGGGTCAGCTGTGCTTGGAGTTAGAAGAAGAACTGGATACTGAGAAGGCCGGGTTACCAGCTGCCCAGGTGAAGAAAAAGAAAAAGAAGGGTCTAAAACAGTTGGTTAAATCATGCGTGAACGGAAGTAAGACTCCGTAAATACGGGAAAAGGCAAAAAAGGCATGCAAATAGACAAGCTCTGAATGGTTTCAGTAATTGCTTGGATAGGAATCTTGTATATAGCTCGTTACTTTTGTCTGTCAATTTACGGAGTGTTGTATCCGAATTCTGTAAGCAAGAGGCAGAGGGTGTGTGGGCTGTGTTTGATATTTCACTTTCCATTAGCCATGAAAAAAGCGTGAACGTCTGAAAGCTCGTGCCAACCCCGTTGGGTTGTTTGCATTTAGTTGTGATACTGTTTCTTTTGGTCTTTGTAATCGTTCATTCAAAGATTAATAAAATTTTCTTTTAGCTTTTAAAAATAGAAAGTACGGATTGGTGGTGTTTTCCTTGAGATGGCTACGGATATAATTTTAGAGGGACGGAGCCGGAATTAATAAGGACAAACTCAAGAATACCAAGCCTTTATTTTCATATCCACTTTGTATCATATATTCGCGATACACATAGAAAACTGCCTAGCTCGATCGGCCGCAATGGTTTTTATATATGAGGGGAGAAATTAATGTATTTGTTTCAACTTAAAGATCATTTAGCTAAGGAAAAGTAGTTGAGACAGTACTCTCCAATAAACCCTCAAAATCCCATTCTCCCATTTTGAAGTTTTCTCCTTGCCAATGATTCCCAACCCCAAACACTTTCTCCATTTTGATGCCCTCATGACCATTACCCAAGGAGGAGTTACCTAATTTCTTATGAAAAAAATATTGATCATCACCACCAGCGATATTATTCTCAATGAAGCACCTACTCATGTCTAATGAAGGAATTAGAGGGTCACTAATTATTTCCAACCCCGTCGCACCGGCTTCTATGAACCTGAAATTCCCAAAATACCCTTCTCCTGCACCTCCTTGAGTGGACATATTGGACAAATATTCATAGCTGTTGTCTAGGAAAGGGAAAGGGAAAGGGTTGAGGGAGCTTGAAGTCATGGCCATTTCATGCATGGAGGATGATGATGAAGACGACAATGAGTCCATGAAGGACATGGCGGCCATGATATCGTGATCATGCATGAACATGAACTCTCTACCCGTGGCATCTTTAGGGTTTGACTGATCATGATCAGTAGCACTGTTGTTAGGTGATGAGGAAGTTGTGGATATTGTAGTAGTACTGTTGTTTTTCAACCTCTTTTTGATGGTGGAATTCCAAAAATTCTTGATTTCGTTGTCTGTCCTTCCTGGAAGGCGTGCTGCAATTTGAGACCACCTGCAGTACATTGAACCCTTTCAATCTATAGGAAATACAATGAACAGAAAGTACAAGTAGTAATCAACATAAAATGCATGCATGTCATGATAGAGCTCCTCATTCTTTTTTTTTTTTATATATATATAATTTAAATGTCTAGACCAGTTTATACGCATCTCGACTTATTTCGGAGGGCCAATTCCACCACTAATCACTTGCGGGAACCCAATTAAAGTCGAACCAAAACTCCGTATAGACTGGTCATAAAGATATTGACAGCACACAAGGGCGGCTCCAATGTTATACCAGAAAGCGACCTCGCTGGGTTGAAAAAATGCACCGAAAAAAAAATATTCGACATAAATTATTTTTTTATTATTTTTTAGTATTGTCATCGCTGGGTTACACGTTTGATGTTAAAATAAATAAAATTCCAACAAAATTTGAACCAAATTGTGATAGTCCAACAAAATAAAACAAGTCTAGCCCAATAAGTTGTGATGTGTTTAAGTCTCTTTTTGTCAAATGGTAGAATGTAGTATATGTATATATCTCTTTTGCTTAGTCGGAGTTTTTTTTTTTTTTGCATATTTCATCATAGACATGCTTTGTATTTTTGTCAGTGCTGGAAGAAATTTTAGAACCGCTCCTGACAACACATGAGATGTTTGAAACCTAAGATCTTAGGAATCAACAAACCCCTAATTAAGTAGCAAGCATTGACCATTAGGCCAACCCATTGCAGTTTACACCAACTTAATCTTCTTTGACACATGATTTAGTAATGTGCGCCATCACAACTAATTTTGAATCACAATGTCGGATATTTAATTTGATTTGTAAGGAAAATCTACAGAAGTTCATGTCATTTTGAGATGATCAAGAAGTTAAATCTTTCGTATTTGATTGTCTTCAATCAACTTTTTTCAAAAAAATTCCTAGCTTTTTTAATGTTTGGGTATATCTAGTCTAGACACACTTGCTAATTAAAAGTAACAGAATTTTTAAAATGTTTAATAAAAATGAAAAAAATAGCCTTACAAATTAAAAGTAACAGAGTTTTTAATATGTCTAATAAAAACGAAAAAATTAACCAACTTTGACTTGGCATTTTAACATTTTTGAAATTTTATTTGCAGTGAATTACAGTAATTTTTATTTTTTTAACGCACCAGTCTATTCTGATGTACAAAGGGACTACGCATCTTTGACATGAACACTTTTGTGAACTTGTGCCACAAAAGTCATTTCCATTAGGACCCAACTACGGGCACCGATGGCTTTGTGGGGCCCACACAAAATATCTGATCCGTTCATTAATTTTAAAAAATCAACTCAATCAAATTTGTCTAACTTTTAATTCAGAATCTAAGATCCAGAATTCTGAAAGTAAAAACAGATAATTGGATCAAGCACGTACGATTATCCGATTAAGTTAATTATGGAACTCGTAAGAAGGCCCCACAAGGCTATCAGTGTTCAATCGGTGCAAGGCATATCGATGCCCATAGTTTTATCGTCCCCATTACTGTCCCTAGAAAAGAACGGTTCACTTCCTATTTTCTTCTCTTTAAGCCCTTCGAATTTCTTCCAATTCCTATTTTCTTTTATTTTAGCCCTTCAAATATCTTAGCAAATATTTACCTAGAATTCAAATGCATAATTAAGGTGAGAAAAGTTGATGTTTCTGAAAAAGGTGGTTGTAGAAAAGACTCTATAGTTTCATATAAAATTAACTTGGTAAATTAACATTGGGGAATTTAAAAAGTTGAAAAAATCCATCCTATTGCATCCGCTTCAAAAGGAATTTGTTTATTTTTGTTTACTTGGCTTTTCTTAAAAAAAAAAAAAAAAAAAACACCATGCTTTTCTCTCTAAAAATCATTAACATGAATAAAATCACAAAGAAAATGTAACAAATTAACCAACCAACAAAACTGCTAGTTCTTACAAATAATATCCTCTTTCATAATTCAGTGCTCAGCAATTGGCATTCCAGTTATTGATTTTTTATTTTTTTTTAATTGGTACATACATGTGTATATATATAGCCATGTCTTTCTAATTCATTTCTATCTCACATTTCTCACTCCATCCTATATTTGTGTTGTGTTAAGTGCACTATGGCATTTCCAAATTAACTTTGTATTGCCAATTTTTTTTGGAAATTTATATCTACGATAGAACAATCATTGACTTAATTATAAACTTTTGGTAAACACTAACAAATATTACAAACAAATTGAGGTATCTTTATACCGTAGAAAAACTTGAATTGCACACATATTACGTGTGCCCGGCTTCTATATAGTTATATACCAAAAGAACAATAACCTGTTGCCAAGGACGGAATGCAAATGAAGGATGAGTGCTTCCTCTTGAGGGGAAAACGCGCCGCGCTTGAGATCAGGCCTCAGATAGTTAATCCAACGAAGGCGGCAGCTCTTCCCACACCTCTCCAACCCGGCATTCCTCGCTATATCGCTCCAACAACCTTGCCCATTTCTCAACATGTACTTCAAAAGCTTGTCATCTTCTTCCGGTGACCACAACCCTTTTCTCACCTTGGTTTTGCTATTTTTGTTTTTCATGATTTTCTCCCTTCCCATTATGGTCTCTGGTGGCTTCCTCATTTTTTGGGTTTTTAATTACTAGCTAGTTCCAAACGGGGAGACGCACAGCTTTCTGATTCTAACTGGCTAGCTTGATGGAGATAACAACATACATATAGCTTATATATATAGGTTTAAAGGGTCCTGTTATTGTGTGTGTGTGTGAGAGAGAGAGAGAGAGAAGAAGAAGAAGAAGAAGAGGAGGAGACGTCATAAAGTGGTAATGGTGAGGATGATGGTGATGGTTGTGGGGTTTCAAGTTTGCTTAGATTATTGGAGAGAGAGAGAGAGAGAGAGAGAGGGAGAGAGAGAGAGAGAGAGAGAGAGAGAGAGTGACAGAGAGAGATGGCTA
>JAXBDA010008740.1:0-14081 GCA_036023075.1 Gaultheria prostrata
TCAAAAAACCAATATTATAATTTTTTTGCATAATGAATTACCCATTTCTTAAGGAAAAAGCCCTGACCGCCTTGTCTCTTCCTTCCTTTCCCTCCCCCCAGGGTTTTCATCACCCTGATGTGGCGCCAAGAGGAGAGGGCTTTACCTTTAATGGGTGTTTTCCTCCCTCCTAAGTGATGACCATTTTTCTCTTTCAATAACCCCTCATTTCCAGTAAGGGTTTTCTCTTGATCTCGGATCTGAGAGTTTCCTTGTGTTTTTTCCTTTTTTTCCTTTCTCTCAGCTTCTCCTTCATCATCGAGGTGCTGTTTCAAGTTCCGACAACAGTGGTGGTGATGGTCCTTTGAAGAAGCAAGGTGGTGTCGATAGTGGTCCAGATCGATTAGATTGCTTGCCATCAGTTTGTGGGTGTGATTATTGAGGGTATCAACGCCTCAAGTTTGTGTTTGATTAGTGTGAGTTTTTTTGTTTTTCTTCTTTTCAATATGTGTATTTCAGTGACAATGAGGTGGCCCATTATGTGGCTTTGAGAGATGTAACATACAAATTCGAGTCCTGCAATAAAGAGACGAAAAAAAAGATGTACAAAATAATATTTTTTTATGGAGTTGAATTGAATAAGGGGTACAATCCTCTAATGTACACTCTTTTATAATAAAAGAACAAAATCCTCTTATTCGATCTCCGAAACTTGATAACGCTTCAACGGCTAGAAAGCTTGTTGTTGAGTCGCGCCAATGGTTAAATACTTCAAATCTTCAAGTTAAGAAAACTGAAGTAATGAAGTTTGAAATGGATTTGATCTTGAGAGAACTTCAAGGAAATCCTTCAAAAGAAGAGATTGAGCTTGAAATCTTCAAAAGTCTTGATTTACTGAGTGATTTGAGTTGAATACTTGCAAAGAAATCGGCATGTTATGGTGCTTGATGATTTTCTGCAAGGTGTTGAGTGTAAAATTTGAGAAGAACTTTAAGAGAGAGAGAGAGAGAGAGAGAGAGAGAGAGAGAGAGAGAGAGAGAGAGAGAATATGCTAAAGAAGAGGGGTGCTAAGTATGGTAGAATCTCTAGAGGATATCTTTATTTCCCTTAGGAGAAGATATTTTGTTCTTTTCTTTTTATGGAAACAAACTTAAGTCAATATAAATAATAATAATATATAAAGGATAGTGATAATGTTAAAACTATTTTTGATTATGACCAAATTCCAATGCATAAAGAGTTTGTACTTTACACATGAGTACAATCATTTATTGCACCTGAGTTTTGATACAATAAAAAACAGTTTTGGCATTAGCACTACCATATATAAAATATATTGATATTATTCTTTTGATGACCAAGGAAAAATTTAATTGCATACTTGGGTTGGCCCAAACTTATGACCCTCTTCACTTGCTGAGTTAGTTCGCCTTCCTTTTGTTCCTGCCTATGATTGAACCTATATTTTTGTTAGCCCATTTGGTTAAATTAAATTATTAGCCCACCTTATTTTGGTCTTCGCCGTTTCTCAAATGGATTGAGCCCAATAAATTTGGTGGACTCATGTTCGTTTGAAAGCTTTGACCATCTTTTGATTTTAATGACCTGCTGAGTTAGTTCGCCTTCCTTTTGTTCCTACCCATGATTGAACCTATATTTTCATCAGCCCATTTGGTTAAATTAAATTATTAGCCCATCTTATTTTGGTCTTCGCCGTTTCTCAAATGGATTGAGCCCAATAAATTTGGTGGACTCATATTCGTTTGAAAGCTTTGACCATCTTTTGATTTTAATTAATTAAATTATTTATTTATCTCCATTAATTAGACGGCAATTAAATCGCACAAAAAATTTAGTGTCTACAAGAGGTAGTAGTGGTATGGCTGTTTGTACTTGGGAAGGCTACCCTCTTTTGTTGCTTTCTAGTCCTTCGATTAAGGACAGATGTTACTTCTAGATAATTATCTCATGTACGTACATTTGTTCTCTATCAATGAAGTTTCTACCATTTTGACAAAAAAAGAAAAGAAAAAAAGAATTACCTTTCATGTATCATAGTTTAAATATGAAAAGTCGTCGATGATTATTTGAAAAGAATGCGTAGATTTCATACTTACTTGCTTATAAAAATTAATTTTCTTGTCATGAAAGATTGTTACATATACTTATAGGTAAGATGTTTGACCCCACTAGCTAAAATTTCTGCCAATGCCCTTCATAATGCGGAAAGCATTTGTTAAAACACCTATATCGATAAATATATAATTGGGTAATACCATGAGAAGTTTACTAGGCTAGCTAAGTAACATGACATTTCAACCAATTAATCGTTTTTAAAGAATACCTATAACTTTATGCATTATTATTATCCGATCAATTAATATTTATCTATAAAACGAATATATGGAGTGCATATTTCTTACAAAAAAAAAAAAAAAATGAAGAAAGAAGCTAGTAAACCATACATGTTTTTGCCCCCACTTTGCTCGTAGACGGTGTAATTGGTTTTTTAAATATTAATAAAGATGCGTGTAATTATTCTAGACACGTGAGTATTAAAATAAAGATAGCAGAACCATCACATTGCGTAAGAGAGGAATATTATATGGCTCTCCATAGCCTCACTTATTTACTTTTAAATTAAAAAATCAAGATAAATGAGTTTTTATCAATGTCTAATGCCAAGTCTTCTGTTCTGTGAGTAATAAGCAAATGGAAGTTTTAATTAATGTGCATTTGGCCAGCTATTTGAGCTATTTTAAATGACATCCTTTTCACCTTTTTAAATAATTCAAACAAGTGAACCTTCAATTCTAGGAAAGTCAACGAAATTTTTTAGAGAAGCCAAATAAATGGACGGGATCGATCGCCAGCCCCTCACAAGAATGGATCCCTCCATACTCCTGTGCGTCGCAGTCCCGAGCCTAAAGAAATAATTTGAACCGTTCATCTCATAGAACATCCAATGAACTTTATCTTGAGATTTGTTCCCCGCGGTATGATACGGTATTATAAGGGTATTATGGGAAGACAAGCCATGTACTCGGATTAGGGTTAGGAATAGAGTAGTGGATATAAATACTCTAACCCGGTTACAATTTAATCAAAGAAACTCTCGCTCTCGTGGAGGTACCCGATTTTGGGAAATCACGTAAATTCTGTGTGTTGATTCTTTACTGTTTTCGTATTCTATATCGTGTGCGTGTGTGTGTGTTTACACTTACGATTATCCATTCCTGAGAGGAACATATCCATGGGAAACGAGGGTATTGTAGTGAACTCCTTGTAGGGCGTCCTGTAGTGCTCTATGTGGACCGTCGGATGTGTTTTTAACTAATCTGGACCGTTGAAAACACATCTGACGGTCCACATGGCACAATATACACCTGTAAGGCGATAGTGTTCTACAGAACCCCTGGATCCAGATCCCTGAATGGGATGAAGGCAATACGAAATGTAAGAAAATATGCGAAATTTATTAATCATCGTAATTTCCACAATAGCCCCAATAGAAAATACTCTTTTACATTTACTCTTAATATCCCGTGAATTAATTGTTGCGAACAAAGAAGTGATCAACTAGAAAATCAAATTATCATAACCGTTACCCTATTATAACAGTAACCATTACTAACCAATCCTATAAAAATCACACATGTGCCACGTAACAATAGTGAAAAAGATAACTCAAAGTCTCAAAGAGATTCATGGTAAGGATGATATTAGAGCATCTCCAAAGGAGTTTGTAAAATCCCACGTCTATGTCTCCACTCTCTACCTCTATGTAGCACTGATATAGTGATATGGACACGCAACATATAATACGGATACGATAACGACACTGACACTTCAACGCATACATTTTAAGATATTAGAAGACACGACACGTTTGGAGACACGTTTTAAAAATATTTGTGTATACTTCTATATGAAGCTAATTTAAAACATAAGGCTCCAATTGAAAAGATGTTACACCATATAGGCATATATACCATGAATCATATAGTATTTACCATTCATAAAAGTATCCAAATAAGAAGCGTTTCATCGTATATTAATCTATAAATATCATCATCTGTCAAATAAAAAATACGACTTCCTAAAAGTGTATTTTTTTTTTTGAAGAGCCTAAAAGTGTAATTAGTGTTTACTATTTTGTTTAACAACCCCGCCCGAAGCATATTTTAAAGTTTCCCTTGCCTAGGGTGTCCAACCTAAAAACGCTGAGAAAAAATAGCACACTTTGAATTTAGGATTTAAGTGTCGAACACGTGTTCAAAGAGTTTCTAGAGAGTGTCGGTGTCCGGCAAGTGTCCAAGACTGGTACGTGACCTTCGATGAAGTGTCCGTGCTACATAGCTCTCCCTTCATTCTTCGCTGTTGCAGGTAGGCTCTAGACGACGGAAAAAGGAAAAAGGAAAAAGGAAAAAGGGAGCACGAATTAAACTTTCCCCTTCGTTCGAGTACTTCAGTCAGCTGCGTTGAACATTAGCTACTAGTCTGGTTCAAAGGGAAGGCAATTCCTATCGTACGTTTATCTTACTCGAGAACGAGTAGCTGATAAAAAGAATTTAAAATGTACAACAAAATAGCAAGAGCCAAAAGGAGAGAGAGGATCACGACAGAGGAAGAGCCCGAGGAGCGTCGTTTTGAGGGCAAGAGGGTAATTTCACACATGCACTCGCCTAGATAGTGGAGGGTTCTTTGCAATGGAAGTCGATGTAATTTTCATAAAACTATTGAGGTACTGTATTAATGAGTTCATTAATTGTCAAGAGAGCTTACTACTAGTGCTCTTGAAGCACTGTCACACGATGTTCCCAGTTATTTCCTCAAAAAGATATTTGTGTACGGTTATACACTTCGTCTTGGACCCATGTCAAGGTGTGTCGGTGGTGTTTCGGGGGCACATAATAAAATTTTCTTCTTGTTGCGCGCCAGGTAATTAAGGATTTGGGGTTGCTGCTGTGCAGCCCCATGCACAGTAGGTGCTGTGCACCATCCGGGTCGTCCGTTGCTCAGATGGACGGCCCAGATTTCATCTTGCACGCATGACAACGAATGGTTCGGATGTAAATGTGCTAAGGTGAAATCTGGGCCGTCCAGCCGAGCAATGGACGACCCGAATGATGCACAACAGGTGCTGTGCATGAGGTGCACAACAGCAACCCTTGTCCGGTAATTTATGCAACAAAAGATTTTTAGGGCCAAGAAGAAATATTCAGCCAACCAAATCTGAACGTGACCTCACTATCCCATGGACTCTAATTTGTCATTTCGATCACACGTGCGAGGATAGTTACTCTGTCCTCTTCAATACAGAGACATATCAAGTACTGTTTAATATTCATTACTATAGTCCGAACACTCAATTATTAAAATAAATGCACAAAATATCGTTATAAAATCGTGGAAAATAGAGTCGCAACAAACTAAAGAAATTTCTACACAGAGTTGTGGAAAATAGAGTCGCAACAAACCAAAGAATTTTCTACACCAAGCGATAATCCTGGTCTGAATTGTTACATTTCTATCAAAACTGAAGTTATGATTTTTCATACTCTATTACTTATAAATAGATATAAAGTTTTGTCTTTTAATATTTATATTATGCACATCGAAATTTTTGAAACAAGCTAAATTTTTGTAACAAAATTAAGAATGCACTTATAAAAAATGAAATGTGATCGATTTGACATATATTGTTTTTTTTTAATTTTATTTTACATTTGAGACGATAACATATTATATGTAATTGTATTAGTGGGGAGGGATTAAGATCCTCTCATGTAGATCCTCATGTGATTTAAAAGAAAACTCATCGCAATCCTATTAATGATTCGAGTCGTTCATTTTAAAGGCCTCGATAATGTTAATTCCCCATGCAAAAAGTTATTTCTCTAAACTTAAACGAATATGGTTTTGATCAAGCCATTGTTGATATTTGATGGACCTCATGAGTTTTAACATGTATGGATAAAAAAAGACATGTGTATGCCTAGAAAATGAACGACTATGATCAGCGGAGGAGACTTAGTAGAAATGATCATCGCATGAGAAGATATCGATTAGTGGGTTAAGAAATTAATGTTAACGGATTAAATTCAAACACCACTCTAATGCATGGGAGTATAAGTTAGTAGAGTTGCAATAGAGCCGAGCTGAGCTTTGAAGCCTTCGAGCTTTGCTCATTCAAAACTAGTCTAGCTCAAGCTCAAGTCTCGTTGAAATAATCACAGTCTGTTAACTAAACGAGCATCTAAACACGTTTTATAAACGAGTTGATTATAAGTAACTTGAGTTTGGCTCGTTTATTAAACAAACTTAAAACTTGAGTTTGAACTCAGTCTTGTTTACTAACGAGTAGAATCAAACCAAGCCTTACGCCCCGTTTCACTAACTCAAAAAGCTAAAAGCAAGCTTATTGCGCTTTTCGAGACAGGTTATCCTCTCACAATACATCACATAAAAAACTACAAAAAATCAACGCGTATTTCGAGCTCTCACATAAAAAAGCTTAAAGGTTAAAAAGCAAAAAAAACCAAGTTAGTGGCACACCCCTTTAGAACTGCTCGCGAACAATTCTGTTGATTTACATCCTACAACCTACACCGGTCATTCAATGACTGGCACTTCACTTGGGACCAGGCTAGGCAATCGGCACGCGCCACACGTAGCAATTTGTTTTACCTGTGCACCGCTTTATGAACCGGCACAGCAGGCTGCTATGCACACAGTTTAGGTCTCGTCCCGAGCTTAAGAATATGATTCGAATCATTCACTGTTGAGAGTTAAACGTGAACCACCACTTCGTAAAAAGTAAATTACCGGTGCCTAATCGATTCATTTTTTTTTTCCAAGTTGTTTTTCGCATCTATACTTCTAAATAATTTAAGTTCGGCTTATATTTTCGAGCTCAGAACAAGACCCGAACTATAGGCGTGGCAGCCTGCTAGCCCCAAGGCACAGCAGACCCCTGAACCCACCGACAACCCGCTTCTGAAAAAAATGAAAACAGCCCCGCGTGGAAAGTAATTGCCCAACTGTCAAAAGGGCAATTTCGTATTTCCAACTCCGACGGCTGTCCTTAAACTGTCTCACACCGTCTCTCTCTCTCTCTCTCTCCTCCATTACAAAATTGAATGCATTTACAACAGTCCAACTACCCGCATATACATACATTCCTCTATATATATTCATTGGCGCGCCTCATCTCCTCTATTCTCGCAACAATCATTGCTTCTCCGAGAGATATTCTCTCCCTCTAGTCTTCTGTCTTTCTCTCTCCAGACTCATAGACCCTCTCTCTACAATCTCCATATCGGTTGATCTTGGTCTGAACCCAATTCGTAAGTTGATTCAAACTTCTCTTTTCTAATCATGTTATTACATCAAAGTTTAAATTCTGCACTGATTGAAGTCGTTCGTTATCTGGGTATTTCTTCAATTTTGCTGTTGTAGATCTATTTAACTAGCTTTTGTTCATTTCTTGCATCTTGAAATCTTGGGAAATTTTGCATATAGTTCTTCAAGATCATTGCCTAATTCACTTTAGATCTGCTAAATATGTTCGTGGGAAGTTTGATATACATTCGATTGATGGGTTTCCGTATATATTGCATTTAAGTGTCGGATCTGAACATTTCCAGTTGTTTGTGTAGTGATCGCTATGTTCTCGTTCTAATTAAAGGACTAGTTGTTGGAAATTATCTGGTTACGATAGAGCTTAATTGTCAATTTGGTCAGTTCTTTTATTTCTCTGTGTTGATTATTTAGAATTGGAGCTGTGCAATGGTTGACTTAGTTTTAACCCAGAGAGTTGGCCGGCCTCTGGTTCGAAACGGTGCGATTAAGTATTAACTCTTATGGGGCAGTGCATACAGGATTTTGCCTTGAATTAATTGCACTCCCCGCTATTAAATGGTGGGATTGGGTCTTAGGAATTAATCAAAGTGCACTGGGATTAGTCAAAGCGTGTTTAAGCTGGCTCAAAAAAATAAAAATAAGAAGAAGAAAAAGATTGACGTAGTTCTAATGACATTTTGATTTGGGGGTGAGGTTTGAAAACCCAGTTTGATTTGTGGGGCTATTGAAGTTTCGTTAATTTGAATCAAGAAATTTCAAATTGTGATTACTAATGTAATCCAAATGACCTCTGGGTTGATCAGAATATCGTTTCAATTGGTTGGAATCCGTCACTTGAATGAAATGGATGTCGAATCATATTTCTTCATTTATTTTGATATTGTTAGTGAAACATTTAAATGCAAATGATTAGCATTTGAGATTTTTGCGAAAATTCTTTGGTGGATTACTCTGTCACAATGATTTGAGATAACTTGAGAGCTAATGACCATCTAGTTGTATATGTACTTGTTTTAGTTTTGTCTTTCTTTTCTTCTACTGTTTCCCTCAACTGATTTGAGTTTAGTTTTTGGTTTGTATTTTAGCCAGTGTTGTCGAAATTTTACCGTACGCGATACCTATCTAATGATTTGATCCATTTAGAGTTATAATTGATATGTATCTTTTGAAGGCATCTTTTGTTTAGACGAGTTACGATAGGATAACCAAGGACGAAGTCAAGATGGGCCAAGTGTCGCCACAACCACCCCTTATTCTAAAGCCCACCATGTATCATTTAGAGTTGAAGCAGAAAATGATGTGTGGGAAAAAAATAGCCCTTGTTTTTTGGAGGGGTTAACAATTGGATACTTGTACACACCTGTGGGTGCTACTGAATAAACCTCATAACACCCAATTTACGAAGCACATTTTCCAGTGCATTAAGAGAGTCATAAGTGTGTTAAGACTTTTCAACAATGTCCTTAGTATCAATCTGGGACAAACTCTTTTCACCTTTTTGTTTTTTGTTTTTTCTTCTTTACTATTTCATTTTGTTTCTTTATGCATTTTGTTTTTGACACGTTATCCTTCTGATACAATTCATATTAAGTTAGCTATTATTCCCAAAGGCCATCGACTGGATCATTTATTAGTTGTACAGATATTATCGTAAGCAAATAAACAGATTTTAAAATTCCATTTTTATACGTAGTTTACTTTACTTGTCATATATTTTTTTAAAGCGGAATTGAATTTTGATGGTTATTTGTTTTTTAGTTTTAGGATGCTAGATATGTTACTAGCTGCTTCGTTCGCTTTATCTAAACATATCTCATTCTTCAGTACATAGTTTTCTGTTTTCGATTGGATCCCTGTTGCGATGCACGACACATGATTCCTTAACTTCTGCAACCAGACCATATTTTATGGTTGAAGACGTGAAATTATCACCAGAAATGTTTTCAATGGATGCAATAGATTTTTGCATTTGACATTGGCTGTATGTTTACACTCTTATTTACATATCTTACAATGCGCAATACGCATCCCGACAGGATTTATAAAATGGAAAATTAAAATAACCTTGATTATAGTGCCAAAAAGCCACAATTGTTTTTTATACTTATTTTAAGTTGTCTTTTCTCTTTATTTGGTATATTAGGGTTAGAGCTCTTCAGTAATTGCTTTTGTTTCTGCTTTAATTTAATTTTAAGGTAAGATTTTGTACTCTGCTTCATGGCGCTATTAACATTTCACTTTCTATTGTACTCCCACAATGCTAAATCTAATCTCATGGAGTTCTGTTTCCTGATTTTGGATGATTAATTTTCATGGAAGTTGATAGGTTTCTGGTTTTTGTTGTATTTTGCAGATTCTGTACATAGAGGCTTCTCTAATATGGCTTCATATACCCCAAAGAATATCCTTATCACTGGGGCTGCTGGATTCATTGCATCTCATGTTGCTAACCGGCTAATCCGGAACTACCCTGACTACAAGATTGTCGTGCTCGACAAACTTGATTACTGTTCAAATCTCAAGAATTTACTTCCTGCTCGATCATCCCCTAACTTCAAGTTTGTTAAGGGGGACATTGGAAGTGCTGACCTCGTCAACTTCCTCCTCATCACTGAATCTATCGACACAATAATGCACTTTGCAGCCCAAACTCATGTCGATAATTCCTTTGGTAACAGCTTTGAGTTTACCAAAAACAACATTTACGGAACCCATGTTCTTCTAGAAGCATGCAAAGTCACTGGCCAAATTAGAAGGTTCATCCATGTGAGCACTGACGAGGTCTATGGAGAAACTGATGAAGATGCTGTGGTGGGAAACCATGAAGCTTCCCAACTCCTTCCTACGAATCCCTACTCCGCGACAAAAGCTGGTGCAGAAATGCTTGTTATGGCTTATGGGAGATCATATGGGTTACCTGTGATAACCACCCGTGGAAATAATGTTTATGGCCCGAACCAATTTCCTGAGAAACTAATCCCAAAGTTTATTCTCTTAGCCATGCAGGGGAAGGTTCTTCCGATTCATGGGGATGGTTCTAATGTCAGGAGCTATCTATACTGCGAGGATGTTGCTGAGGCTTTTGAAGTCATTCTTCACAAAGGAGAAGTTGGTCATGTCTACAATATAGGGACGAAAAAGGAAAGGAGAGTAATTGATGTAGCCACGGATGTATGCAAACTCTTCTCTATGGATCCAGAAACGAGCATTAAGTTTGTGGAGAATAGGCCGTTCAATGACCAAAGGTATTTTCTTGATGACGAGAAGTTGAAGAACTTGGGGTGGTCAGAAAGGACTAGGTGGGAAGAAGGGTTGAAGAAAACCATGGACTGGTATATAAACAATCCCGATTGGTGGGGAGATGTCTCTGGAGCATTGCTTCCTCACCCTAGAATGCTTATGATGCCGGGTGGAATCGAGAGGCATTTTGACGGAGCTGAAAAGTGCAACGATGGGTCCTCTCCATATTCAAGCACTTCTCAGACCAAAATGGTGGTACCAGTCTCCAAAAGCAGCGGATCTCCTAGAAAACCTCCGCTGAAATTCTTGATTTATGGAAGGACCGGTTGGATTGGTGGTTTACTCGGGAAAATATGTGAGAAACAAGGAATTGCTTACGAGTATGGAAAGGGGCGTCTGGAGGATCGATCGCTACTTTTGGCAGATATTCAGAGTGTTAAGCCCACTCATGTTTTCAATGCTGCCGGTGTTACAGGAAGGCCAAATGTTGATTGGTGTGAAACTCATAAAACAGAAACGATACGCGCTAATGTTGTTGGTACATTAACCTTGGCTGATGTTTGCAGAGAACAGGGACTTCTGGTGATGAATTTTGCTACTGGGTGTATATTTGAATATGATGCTAATCATCCAGAGGGTACTGGCATTGGATTTAAGGAGGAAGACACCCCCAATTTCACCGGTTCTTTCTATTCAAAGACGAAGGCCATGGTAACCAAGCATTTCTTGCTCTTATATGTGCACCATTCTGCAAATATCATTATTTCATTGGGTCTTAGCCATTGGTGTTTCCGTTTTCAGAATCCGTTTCCTGTTTTCATTTTCTAAAAAATTCAGAAACTTGTTTGGTTTACATAACGTGGTTTCTTATTTTTCCCCATATTTTTAAGAAAACGTCAAAAAAGTTTTTCCATATTTTTTTACCACCATTTTAATGTCCATGTTTTTGGAAAGAGTTCTATAAAATAGTCTGCAAAATGGGTTCAGAAAATTTCAATCTCATTTGCTATTGGAACTCATGTATATTGTTTTATATTTAAACTAGGTTGAGGAACTCTTGAAAGAATACGACAACGTATGCACCCTCAGAGTCCGAATGCCTATATCTTCAGACCTTAACAACCCGCGCAACTTCATTACTAAAATCAGCCGTTACAACAAAGTGGTCAACATTCCCAACAGCATGACCATCTTGGATGAGCTTCTGCCGATTTCAGTCGAAATGGCCAAACGGAACCTCAGGGGCATATGGAACTTCACCAACCCGGGTGTCGTGAGCCACAACGAGATTCTGGAGATGTACAAAAAATACATCAATCCGGACTTCAAGTGGGCCAACTTCACCCTGGACGAGCAAGCCAAGGTGATAGTTGCCCCGCGGAGCAATAACGAATTGGATGCTTCCAAGTTGAAGAAAGAGTTCCCTGAAATGCTTTCTATCAAGGAGTCCTTGATCAAGTACGTGTTTGAACCCAACAAGAAAACCGTTGCGGAGTAATCGTTTTGTTATAGCTCTAAACCTAAGGGATGCATGATTGTGTGCATCTCCCCTCAAGCAAAATGGTTTTCAATTCCGTTTAGGTCAGTCCATTTTAAGTCGCTATGCATTGTTAGCGTTACTGCATTCGGGTATTTAGATCGCAATCTGGGATGGCCCTAGAAGATGATTTGTGTTCAGTTTTTCTAGTTAGAGCTTTGATTCCTTTATGCAAGGATCTTATGAAAAAACTCTATAGAGATTTGTTGTCATCCGCGACCTTGCTGTGGTGTATCTTTGGATTTATCATATGAATTTGTTTGTTGATTAATTCATGTCATAAATTGTTCGTCTTTGCTCCGCTTCTGGATTTAAATGGAGAATCACTGAAAATTGATTGGGTTGAGGTTCATCTTATGATAAAAAGAAAGGTACTCCGTATTTGAACTGCTACTTTTTTTTTCCTTTTCAAAATGGAAATGCAGATAGGCCACTTCACAACCCGCCAAGGCATATTAACTTCCAACACTATATAGCCTTTTGTAGTGACCCCATCCCAATTCTGCAGAGACTGAAAATAAGGTCCCATCGCGTGCTACGAGCGGAAAAAAGAATATGTTTAGTCCCATCAAACAATTATGGAGTCTTAACAGTAAAAGATGCACTTAACCTTTAGGGTAAATTACATTTTACCCCCTTCAACTATCTCCGTTTTTCACTTAACCCCCTTGAACTATTAAACCCGACGGGTCAAACCCCTCGGGTATGATTACTTGACACTTGACCACCCTCCATTATCAATTCGTCCACTTTCTGGACGGAATTAGATCACGCGTAGAGCACGGGAGTTGAAATGAAAATATTATGACCAAATTGCCCTTGTCTTCTCCAACCGTATTATATGTATACAAAATATGTATATATGGAGGAAGCCATTAATATCCCATGGTTACTACCAACACAATATATAGGGCTGCTCTCTTCCAGATCTCTCTCTCTCCCTCTCTCCCCGGTGTACCTATTCACCTCCTCCTTCTCGGTCCCTAATTGGAAGCGAAATGTGCGCTTACTGGGATTGAAAAAGGTGAGAGCAGCCACGTCCTCAAAGTAACAGCTATCTTCTGTTAATCCGTCTTGGAGAAAGTAATCATTGAAGGCGTACGACGCCGGGCTTAGCAATTCGGTGGAGACGAAGCAGGGCCAACCTTGCTGGATTGGCCTGCAATCGCAATTCCCGGGGCCACAGGCCCAGTCTCCAGCGCAATGTGGATGGCCGAGTCCTTGGTGTTGTTCTTCGCCACGCACCAGTGCTCCACCGCCGCCTGGCCGTTGGAGGCGGCGCTGCCTTGGCCGATCCGTTGCTCTGGCTTTCTGCTTTGGCCGATGCGGTTGATCTTTTTCTTCTCGATTTCTCTACCTTTCACCCTCCCCCACAAGGCGAGTGGACTGGGTGGTGGTGATATGTAGGAGAAAAGAAATTTTTTGATGGCCTTTGGACAATGGTGTCATGCTAACAAAGGGGCAATATGGGTATTTAACGTTTTCCGTTAACGGCGTCTAAAGCTTTTGGGATTTACATAGTTAGAGGGGGTTAAGTGTCGAGTTTTAAACTTTAAGGGGGTAAAGTGCTAATGGGTTATAGTTAAGGGGGGTTTAATGTAATTTACCCTAACCTTTATGTTTAGTCCCACCCAACAATTATGGAGTGCACCCAAGTGCACAACAGCCACCCCGTTTCCATTTTTATGCACTTAACAAACGTTGGGAAAACCAACAAAAGATGGGATTTGTGTTCGGATACTAGCATCAGTAATTTAAATTCCAGCAGTGCTACATACTAAATCCGAGCCACCGATTTTGGTTAAATTCAGGGTATTTAGCATTTTCCTCTAAATTCAGACGTTTGGACAAACTAAAATAGTTTCATTTTTATTTTCGGAGAAACTGAAATAGTTGCTCCTTATTGGAAAAACAAAAACTGAGAGAGAGAGAGAGAGAGAGAGAGAGAGAGAGAGAGAGA
>JAXBDA010008741.1:0-14081 GCA_036023075.1 Gaultheria prostrata
TGTTAGGGGAAGAATAGAATCCAAAAGTTATACTTGGTAATGTTTCGAAAAGTTGCAATTTGTAGTCAATTCATCCGAAAAGTTATATACTTGGTAATGTTCAATTCATCCGAAAATTTATAACTAACTGGTAATATTTTTAAATCTCGAAGTTCAGATTGGAAGATTGAATAATTTCCATCACTTTAAAATTTCAAATTTTAAAGATTTTTCTTGGTGCCACGTGTCGCTTCCACGGCTCTCCTTACGAAAACCCATTCTGCAATAATAATATAGATGCTGAAGATGCTCTTAGAGGGTGTTTGGTATAATCGCAGCTTAATCTCCTTTTGGTCTTTGAAGTTGATTTGACATAAGTTTTTACTTTTTACTTATTTTTTGCCAGAAGAAAGAATTTCATTAATCCAACAAATCAAACTCTAATACAACCTATCAAGAATAAAAATACAAAACTACCAAAAAAAAAATACAAAGAAAATAACAAAAAAACAAAAAATACAGGAAAGAAGAAATGCCAGAGCAAATCGCCGGAGTTGTCACTACGCCGCCGCCGCCGTCACCAGGAGTCCAGACCTGGAAACCCCAGATCCGGCTCCCCTTTGCCCAAAAATCGGTTCCAGCCGCCCATAGGTAGAGGTGAGGAGCTCGAAACCCACGGGGGGTCACCGGAAACCATGGTGGTACAGTAAAAGAGAGGAGAAGGAGGAGGAAGGTGGAAGAGGATGGTGGGGGAGGGGGAGTGGGATGGCCGCCGGATCTGAGATCTCGGGGAGAAGCTTCTCCAGAAGCTCCTCTCTCTCTCTCTCTCTCTCTCTCTCTCTCTCTCTCTCTCTCTCTCTCTCTCTCTCTCTCTCAAACTCCTCTGGACTGTCTGCGCTTTCTGATTATCAAATACTACTAGTAAAAAACTAGGCCTTAATTTGACAACTTTTTTAAAGGTAATTTTTAGCAATGACATCCAAGTGAAGGGCGGCCAAATATTCTGAAGTATTTGCTTTTCACATATTGACTAAAGGCCAAATCACTGTTCTTTTTATGTGGAGATTCATTTCACTATACTAGCCTATTATTAGAGTATCAAACTATCAATATCAGCATCTCTACTTTAACTCAAAAGTTAAAATAGAGAGCAAACTTTCATAAAAGCTAAAAAATCAGCCTCATTAAATGCTTTACTAATTTGCTACATTTCTTAACTTTGCTACTGTAACACACCAAAATAGGTGATCTGTTCACGCACCAAAAGAGGACGACGAGGGAGGGAAGAGTAAAACTTTGAATAGAGAGTCTGATTTTGTGAGTTTTTGATAAAGTGACCCGCTAAAGTATAAAAGATGTTTTTGAAGTTAAATTTAGTGCAAAATTTTGTGATCCTGATAAGGATTCTGGAGTTTTATTATATCCAGCTCATCTCTCCATTTAGGCCTAGTTTTCCATTTGATAAAATAGGAATCTCATAAAATTAATGGGTTGATTTTAGCAAATGAGGAAATCATTTGCCAATATCAACCTATTTTATCAAATTAAAAACTAGGCCTAATGAATTTGGATGGATAGCTTGATGGGAAACTATTTAGTCTGCAAAAGAATGGAAAACAAAAACAAAATTATTGAGTCTTCAAATAACCAATCGTACCAATAATAGATATCTTCCAAAGTTCGCACAATTATTAAGCTCGAAGTCATCATGCTGATGATTATGAAATGTTGTGACATGTGTGGGTGCCGTGAAGAGCATATAAGTGGGGTTGGGCTATCATACGCTATGTGTACGTATGATGCACGATCAGTGCATCTCAACCCTCGAAAATGCTTTCGATGGTCCGGATATTATTTACTCTTCGACCGGTAAGAAAGCTCTTTGACTGGTCAAAAAATAATTAAGATCTGAAACATTGATTTATTGAAATAGACGGTTCAGATATATACGCATAGCCGCGTTCTGCGAAAATTACTACTAGTTGTGGGGAAAATGATCAGAATCTCATTATTTTTTATTCGAACCTTAGCATGCATGGCTCTTTAGAAAGGACTAACAATTGGAGACCGAGAACAAAGCAATGTCTCAAATTAATCCTGATTCCCAAATAAACCTAAGAAGCATAAACATTTGGATGTAGCCGTGGCGTAACCATCGCAGTGAGAGGCACGGTTTTTTGCAAAGCGAGACCAAAAGTCTCATCCATGTTTAGCTCAACCATTCCATCAGGCAATTTCCAATCAAATGAATGAACCAATGTCCCCAAAAAGTACTCAACCATCACAACTCCCATCCTTGCTCCCGCACATATCCTCCTTCCCGCCCCGAATGGAATCAACTTGAAATTGTCACCCCGAGTATCCATTTTCGCGTTTTCCCCGCTCAAAAATCTTTCCGGGTTGAACTCCAAAGGATTTTCCCAAATGTCTGGATCTCTCCCGATAGCCCATATGTTCACGCTTAGTCTCGTGTTCTTTGGTATGTAGTAGCCGTTAACTTCACATGCTTCGGATGCCATTCGTGGGAGGTTCAGAGGGGTTGAAGGGTGCTTTCGGAAGGTTTCTTTGCATAGGGCCTGTAGATAAGGCAACTTTGGAATATCAGACGCTTGTAATCTTCTGTTTCTACCAATGACTTGATCCATCTCTTCTTGTGCCCGTTTTAGGATGTCTGAATTCAGTAACATTTCAGCTAGTGCCCATTCGATTACGCTGGAAGATGTATCAGTCCCGGCAGTAAATAGATCCTAGCAGGCGAAAATAACAGTTTTGTTAGTAGATATGAAGATGCAATGCTGGCCCTGGGCATAGGCCAAGGAGGCCTGTGTCCCCCCCACCCCTAAAAAAAAAAAAGAGCCCAATTTTATGCCCCCTAAGTCCTATATGTTAAGTAGTACAGATATGTTAGGTAAAAAAGGTGCATTTCAATTTTTAGAGGCCCAACAGCCCAACCCACTTGAGTTAAGTGTAAAATTTTTCAAAGTAGTGAGAAAAAGAATTACAGATTGGGAATTTAGGCTCTCTTTTTCTGCTGACTGCCGTAATCCCTTTGAGTTATTGTAATGATAAGTACTTTTTGTGTCTAGCCGATGGAGCTAGTACCTTTTTGTAAAGGAATCAAGGATATCCAGTGGACAAGGATTTACATTTTTGTATATGTGGTTAGGTATATGTACCACTTTTGTATATGGGATTATGGCTTTTTTTGTATCAGATTATGTATATTTTGGTACATCGAAGTAATAGTCTTGTATGTGTATTTCCAGTTCTGAACTTTGTTTGAAATTTATAGAAGATGTTGATCTTTGTTGAAACAATAGTCTTGTTTACTCTTCTTATAGCAAAAAAATGTGAAAGGCCTCAAATTTAGGATAAGGTTGTAGCCTCACGAAACTCAAGGCCGACACTGTGAATATGCTTATGTGCTATGAGGGTAGGGCCAATCCATATCGGAAGCCTAAGGCTAATTTCGAAAAAAGTTCCTAAAATTCTCTATTAGGCTTCCATATATGCTCGATACTAAAATACTCCTATTTTGCATGAGCTAATATTCTTGGTACCAAAAATAATTGAATTTCCTAATTTCTACACTTTTTTAGAAGGCATAAGACAATCGCCTCTTGGGCCTTAGTCCAGGACCGACTCTTGCTGGGGGCAACACTTCATGACCGATCATGTGGAGCCCTGGGCAATACTCATCAATTCTGCATGTTCATTTTTTGTACCCGAAAAAGAGTTGTTTGTGCTAGCTTAATTGAAGCAAATGTGAAAGAAACTAAGGCCGGGAAAATCAATTATATCTCTCGAGCTTTGGTTTTGCAAGAATAAGACATTGGGCTCGTTTGGATGAGGGTTTTGCCCCCTGACTAAATCAATTCCCCCCCCCCCCCCCCCCCCCCCCATCCCGGTCCCACACCATATCCCATTTTGTTGTGTACCTAGCATTGCTCTTATTGCACTAATACACATGTAAATATGTACTAGTATTTTTGGGGGTAAGTAAAAGTAAAACATACAATTAATCTAATTTAAGTTAGCGCTACCAGATAGTTTATGCAATCAAAGACATGTTGAAAAACTAATCTAGTTGATTTTTGTTACTAGTATAAACGTATTTATTTGTTTATTACTGTATTGCCTAGTTTTGTTTGTTGTCTAACGCAAATTATACGTTCATAAATTGAATGATATTTAGATAATTTTGGAGTTATAATTAGTTGCGCTAAATCCGGAACGATATAATATAAAGAAAAATTAATTTAGATTTTTGTAATTTTATTTTATTTAGTGATTTTTAATAAAGTAATAAACAAGGGCAAAATAAATTTATTTAATGATTTTTTATATTTATATAATTATTTAAATGCATAATCTAATATATGCATTACCAAGGGCAAAATAGTCTTTTGATAATTTTTTACATCATCTACCCTTTTTTTTTCTCTCTTTTTAATCCCTCATCCAAACCATGGACTATTTAATCCCCTTCTTAACTGTCACATCAATGTGGGTACACCCTTCTTATTTAATCCCCCCGACTATTTTATCCTCACTTACTATTTAATCCCTCCAAAACTAATACATCATCCAAACGGGCCGTAAGGGATGTATTTATTGATTTCTGTTGGGGTCATTAATTTGCAAATAAAAGATTTAAATGCAGAAATATTATGAAAATATAATTTATTTGGCTTATGAATGAGAGCCCAAGAAGGTACCAAAAGGAGTGCTTTGATGTTGGTCATACTAAGCTCGGGTCCTTGTGGATTTTCTCTATTACCCATAAGAACATCAAGAAAATCCGGGTTCCCTTCACGCTCACGAGCCAACTCCGTGTGCTCCGTTACCATCTTCCTTATTAAAGCATCCCACTTGTTAATCGTACGCTTCATCTTTCGCACAATCCCTTGTAAGTCCATCCACGCTATCGCCGGTATAAAATCGCCCACGTTTAATAGTCCGGCCGAGGTCATGAGCTCCACCACCATGTCCTTGAACTCGTTCGACTCCACACCCTTTTGGGCAAACACGCGACGCCCAAGTATTACTTGGCCTATAATGTTTGCCATTGCAAAAGTTAACATCTCCGATATCACCACTGCCTTGCCTCTCTGGCTCGATTTACACATGGCTTGAACCATGTGCCCTGTCTCTGTAGCTCTAATATGAGCCGAATCATCAAGCGCTTTCGCACCAAGCATGTGCAGGTTGCATAACTTTCGTAACGACTTCCATCTCGGGCCGTAGTCAGCCCAAACCAAATCTTGGGCATTGTAGGCCATGTGGGTTGATCCGGAATTTGGTGGCCGGTTTGAGAAATTCATGTCTAGGGTTTTTAGGAATGCTCGAGCCGAATCAGGAGTCGAGGCTACCACCATGTCACAAGTTCCCATTTTTAGGTAGATGATGGATCCATATTTTTTGGCCATTTGGGATAGGGCAACATGAGGCATGGTCCCAAGAAGGGGTAGGGCGCCAATGATGGGCCACCCTTTAGGACCGGGCGGGAGTTTACGGGCGGGTTTGGGGAAGAGGAGGGAACCAAGGAAGAGTCTGGTGAGTAGAAAGACTAGAGTTGCTGCCGCAATCTCCCTAAACCACATTGTGTCTATGGCCATCTGGTGTGATTTTCTAAGGTGTGTAGGTTGGAAATGGAATGAAATACCTGAATATATAGGCCTTATTTGATGACCAGGGGTTCTTGAAAATATCTTCCTCAATGAAATTAATTGTAGAGAATATAGAATTCGATTTAATTACTTTTTGTTTTTTATAAACAGTAATTTAGAGTAAGACCCACATGCATCATACAACTATAGATATGCATGTATGTGTCTAAGAGACCGGATGTGACATAATGAGGGAAGATTTTATAATTAGTCTCCTATTTTCTTCAAGTTTTTATACTTTTTGGAGGGACTCATTGTTCTTTTTAGAGATTTAGGGACGAAAATGAAGATGTGAGTATCTATATTGGGACACCCCGCTCCCATTGCATATAGAGATCGAATTGTGTACACCAAATTTGAATTGCAGATAGTAGAACGCGAAAATCAATATCCTTTATTTAATGGCTGGTTGTTCACACAATATGGTTGGTTGTTGGTACAATTAAGTGTTAGATAATTGTACTACCTGGCCTGATGTCTTATTAAAATTTGAAATTCTAGTTTTTGTAATTTTCTTCGAAATTTCTTTGCCGCGGTCGATCTTAAAATAATTTTTATAGTTAACGATAAACAGTGTAACCTCTACTGTCGGTGGAATTTTCTTTAATTTCTTTCCCAGCCGATCATACTTTTGTTGAGAGAGAATCTTGATTATTATGTGTGTGCTTTGAATTGTGATTTGGGTAAGGGACGAAAAGACAGTGAATTATTGTGTGTGTGATTTGAGTTGGAGGTATTCAGAGGGTCCAAAGGCAGTGAATTATTCGGGGGTATTCAGTGTGGGATTTGGGAGATTGGGTTTTTGAGTTTGTGACCGGAAGTAAGGCTGCAAACGAACCAAGCTATTCGCGAGCAGTTCATGGCTCGGCTCGTTAAGGTTCGGTTTGGCTTGCAAAAGATCGGCTCGATTGTATAGGCCCCATTCGTTTAAGGAGGCTCGTTAAGTAAATTACTTTGATTCGGCTCGTTTATGACTGAGCCGAGCTCGAGTTCGATTTTTCGACTCGTTTAATTAACGAGCCGAGCTCGAACACAACAAATCTCGACATCAGCTCGGCTCAGCCCGTTTGCACCCCTTATTGGAAGTGAGTGTGATGTGCTATAAGTGCATGCTTGTATGTGTTGTACTCTGTGTGGGAAAAGAGAAGTGAAAGGAAGAAGAGGTCAGCGAGTGAGAGGAAACAGCGAGTGGGAGCCCTTTCCGTGCTGTGTATCCCTCAGCCGTTGTGTTTTGGACGGTTCGGATGCGTTCGGCAATTTTAATTTAATTTTGATTTATTTTATCGGTAATTAAGATTTTGTGGTGAATAGTTTGTACATTTTGATGATTAGATAAGACAAATTTATGTGCTTCTTGAATTCGTATTAGTTGCATGTAAACAAATTAATTCCGTGCATAGCACAAATTGTGCTTGTAACCTAAATTATGATGTATGGGATCACAAGTCTTTGTTTAAAGATGGTTGACTTCTGTTTATCCATTTTCCAGGAAGAATTGCTAGCTTTGGCCACCAATGCTTGTGAAGTAGGAATTTTCAACATTGCTTCCAGTGCCATCTGGCCCGGACTGGCTGTGTCGGCGGACACATAAGTTGATTATAGAGCAATGTTACAGATACATGCCTTTGTGAAGTACTCCTATTGAGTATATCTTGGCTAAAATCAAGCAATTGATATACTCTAATTAATATGAACAGACCCGGTCATAGATTTATTTGGAACCCTCCGATTTGTGTACGAATGATCTCCCAACATTATGAAACCACCTTCACGATCAAAAGTACTAGTGACTAGTGATCAAAAGTTCTGTTCAAAAAATAGGGATCAAAAGTTGGAAGGTTGTTATTGATAAAGTCAGATTAAGATTGGCCTCGTGGAAGAGAAGATTTCTTTCTTTTGGTGATAGGGTGGTGCTAATTAATCAAATCAGTATTATGCAGCTTACCAATCTTTTATATGTCATTGTTCAAAATGCCAGAAGGTGTGGCTAAATGCATTGAATCATTACAAGCAAGATTCCTATGCGGTGGCTCAGACTTAAAAGGAAAATCCACACGGTGGCATGGTCAAAAGTAACTCAAAGTAAAAGTTGTGGTGGTCTTGGTATCAAAAGTGTGAGGGATATGAATGATGCTTTACTGTTAGTATCGATTCACATACGCACACGATATACGCCTACTTAATTAAGAGACTTATTAAGGCCTTAGAATTAGGCCACTATTGCCTACTTTTCAAACCATACATGGGAGGCATGAGCAAATAAAGTAATACTGTAATTGGACAGGGTTAGAGAACTTTGGTCATGCCATGAGAAGGAGAGAGAAAGAGACCTTGTTTCAGATAATCACGTGGCATGGCTGTCTTCATAATGTGTTTGAATAGACAACATAATTGTTGTAAAATTTTAAAATACTCGCAAGCGCACGAATCGTATTACAATATAATATGGCAAGAGCGAGGTCGAATTCACAAGAACTTGTGTGTTTTTTTATAGAAAAACTAAATAAATTTAAACTGATTGAACCATAACCTACTTGACAAAAATTTTGATTGATTTTTAAACTAAAAATTAAATAAGCAATAGTGAAAACAAACAAATAAATCGCCGATTAAACGAACTTGCTTTGAAAAATATTGAAAATATATTTGCATAGTTATTTTTTGATATACAAAAAATAAATTAACACAATTACATTATCTCTGTGTTTTTTTTTTATTGAAAATGCTAACGTTTAGGCACACATTAATGTTGAAAAAGTGTATTAAAATGTTTGAAAAGTGTATAGGAATATGTGAAAGTCTATTGAAAAGTGTAAAAAATGCATTAGAGTGTGATTTTTTTTATTTGTTTGTGTGGTTATCGTGTGCCCATTGGACACACGTTAGTAAGACCCTTTTTTTTAATATGCAAAGAATTGATTAACACAGTTTTCCTTATTTAGTTTTGATTTTTTAATATATAAATAATTGATTAGCACAGAACACGTATCTTTTGATTTCTTTTTGAATATAGAAAGCAGGACATATATGGTAGTCGGTTGCAATCAGGCTCCTGTTTCATGCCAATAACAACATAATTTGATTATCTTTTTGAATTTGATTATTTTATGAACCAATGTAGATGAAAATAATATAGCTAAGAACAAGACTGAATAGTCTCTCTTAGGGTCTTTGGCAAAAAAAAAAGTCAAAGGATCTTACTAACGTGTACCCAATGTCCTAATGGGCACTTAATAAACACATAAACAAAAAAATCTACTCTAATACACCTTTTTATATTTTGCAATACACTTGCACATATTTTTATACATTTTAATATTACATTTTTCAATTTTAAATTGTGCCTATTGGGAACCATGGGCACATGTTAGCATTTTTTAAAAAAAAATGTATGCAAGTAGTGATATCCAACCATTATGTCATCAACCTGCAAAGTTCCTACTATGTGGGGGCCCACTTTCACGTGATAGTTGCAAAGTTCTGAGTTCTAAAAGTACTAGAATTGAAAATTGTACCGACACACCTGTCCATACAGGAGCCCAATCAGTGCAATTTCAACATACTTGTAAGAGCATCACCAATGGAATAATCAAAACATCTAAATAACTAAAGTCAACAATGTTTGTTCAAAAATTGGCTCACATTTGCATAATCAAAGATAACAACCTTTTAGCCAATAACCAAATTTGGCATTTGGATAATCAATAGTAACAATATTTTCTCAATAACCAAAACTCAATAACCAAATTTTGGGGACCACACCCTATTTATAAGTCTTTTTTGGTAGAATGAATTCAAAAGAAACAACATTCTCCCTCCATTTTTCAAATACTTACTTCAAAACTCAATTTTTTTGCACCCTCTCTAAAAAAATTGAAATTATCAATAATAATAAAAAAAATAAAAAAATGTTCAAGATTAGTCTCATTTTAAAGGTATTGTGAATATCTTTTAAATAGTACTCATATTATAAAAAAAAATATACAAATTTAAAGTTGTGCCTATTTTATGAATAAAAATAGAGTGAATAATAGTTTTTTTATTATGGACACAAAATACCATTGTGACACTCCACATTGTTAACTTTATAAATGTTTTGTATGGATAATCAAAATCTGATGTGGCAACTTTTGATTATCTAGTTTTAGTTATACCACTGGTGATGCTCTAAGTCTGTAATAGTACAACGCTCCACACGCACGAGAGAGAAAAAAGAGAAGGCACGCGAGAAGAAAAAAAGGGTATTCTTGTCCATTAGAGGACTTAAGACGGGAAAACATTCCAATCAATGGATTGCGGACCTTAATAATATGTTACTTGAGTCAAGCGCCAATTAACTCATTAATATTGGCCTCCAGCCCAAAAAACCGTAAAAACATGTGCGGATCAATTCGTGTCCATGTTGGGATTTGGATTTGGTGCATTTTCCTTCCTTCAAGCATTGGACCCGTTACTTGCAATTATGTGATCACGAACTTTGCGCTTTTTGAATACACCGTCTCTCTCTCTCTCTCTCTCTCTCTCTCTCTCCATATATATATATATATTGAGGCCGACAAACCACAAACATTGTCGAGCTCCCTCAGGTCACCGCACAAAATCCGATGACCGGCGCGATCTTCGATGATCGACACCACTTTAAAAAAGGAGGCGAGGGTTGCAGCGATCTCATCATTCTTCAATCTGAGGTAGTCGAGGGCTTCAAAGAGGACGACGGTGACGTTTATCACGGCGGCTTCCGGCAGATGGTGCATCAAATTGACCGGAGAGAGATTCTCAGGCGAAAACGGTCAGATTCTGGCGCCGGTTCTTTTGAAACCAGAGACGCAACGTGGTGGATGAGGGGACATGGCGATCAAGCTGCTTGGGAAGAAGATTGCGTTACCAGAGAACGGCTGGAATCCGGCGATCTCAGGCGAGGACTCTTGTTATGGGTCGATCTAACTTTTTAGCCTTTTTGCCTTGCTTCTGATGGAAAGTACTTGAAATATAACGTGTTTAGAATACCGTAGTACTGTGTATTTACGTGTTCAACAATGCTACTCCCCCCATCCCGCAAAGTTGGACACTTTCATGCTTTTACTTGTCCCATAAAATTTGTCCAATTTTAAAAGTCAAAAGCAAATCTTGGTAAACTCTTCATTTTACCTTTACTTTTGCACATGAGACAAAAGTCATTTCACACTTTTCAAGGGTAATATTTGGAAGTTTGAGTTTTCATAATATTATACTTTTTTTCTCTTAAAAGTTGGAACTCCCAAAAGTGTCCAACTTTAGGGGACGGAGGGAGTAGTAGCTTCCTGTAAAAGAATTAAACATTGTTTATTTTCTTTCTCTTTGTTTATTGCAAAAATTACAAGACAATATTTTCAAAAAAAAAAAAATGACAAGACAATTAGACAAGTAGCTCTCTATGCAAGGAGAAGTGATGGCAGTGGTTTTCTACTTTTCTTTCAATCCCAAGCCAATGGGCTCCTCTGGTTTTGATTTAGGGGCACGTGTATATTATAATCTATGTAATTTATTTTGTACTTATTACAAATTTACCTTATAAGTATTAGTACAAATTATAATTTAGCCTTAAATTACAATATACAGTACATGTCACTCATTTGTGGTCATACTTGGACTCAAGAGATATACACTGCAACCAATGTAAGCGAATTTTGTGGTTAATTAGTGAATAACCATATTTTATGAGTCCAGATAATCATATTTTGTGAGTGCAGATAACCTTTTCTTTGAGTCCAAATATCCACATCTGATCCCGAATAGGCTTTAAAGAAAAAGATATAGCGCAAATAACCACATATATTTTTGGTGAAGAGATAGATGAATATTAATCAAAATCCTAAAATAAAAACCTACCCAAAAAATTCGAAAAAATAACAGAAAATACAAAAAATAACATCATCTTGTAAGTCCAGATAACCACATCTTGTGAGTTCAGATAACCACATCTTGTGATTTCAGATATGGTTATCTGCGCCGGGGACTTTTCAGGCGAGGTCCAATTTTCCGGCGACTTTCCCGGCACCGGTGACTTCCGGTGCCGGCAAACTTTCCGGAACCGGTGGCTTCCGGCGAAGTATATTATGTACTAAATTTAATATGAGGGTATATTTGTCTATTAAAAATGGAGAGTGGACTTTTCACCTTGGAAAATGCAAAAAAATGGATTTGAGGTATTATGAAAATATGAGGTGGACTAGACATGTACAAAAAGCTATAATGGATCTTAGAGTAATCCTTAAAAAAAAAATTGGTTATGAGATTTTTTTGAAAAAAATTTACACCATTTTTTTCCTTTTCAATGAGATCTTTAAATTGGTGTAAAAATTTTTTGAAAAAATTCTTGCTAATATAATTTTAAGTGCAAAACGTACGATTCCCCAAGAAATATGAGCAATTTGAGACGGACAGAGTATATAACAAGTCAAGGGGATGTGGACCATTTTTCCTTTGTTAAAATGTGCCTTACAAGGATGGTTTCTGTTTCGCTTTTAAGAACTGTTTTCTTAAGAATGATCTTATTTTCCGTTTTCGTAAGAATGATGTTATTTTTCAAAAGTTTCGTAGATAACAAATTTCGAAATTAAGTCATCAATCAAACAAAAAATTTTGGTTGTGGTAATCAGGACAACCCGTTTACCCATGTTGCACTAGGTAGTGGTAACTGGTAAGTTTTGGCAAAATAAAATTTGGTAGATGGATGCTGTTTGGAATATAGAATGTATAAAATTGGGATCGAACAGGGACTCACAAATCGGATAGAAATCTAAGGGCATCTCTAGTGCACTACTTAAAAGAGTACCATAAAGTGTCTTACCTAGTTAACTAAGAAAAATTCAAAAAATGCTCTCTATGTGATACCCCTCACTCCCTAAAGTGCCCAACTCACTACCTAAATTTGGGGATAGATTTAAGGAGAGAGAAAGAGGAGAGAGAAGGGATGAAAAAGGAAATTTTTGTGGGACCAATGGCATTAATTGGATCCCACTCTAAAAGATAATGAACATATATAGGTAGTCCATTAAAGTGCATTCTTACTTAGCTAGCTAGTTAAGTTCTTAGCACATAAAATAGAGCCCCACATATGCTTAGATGTACACTTTAAAAAATATTTTTTAAGTAGTGCACTAGAGATGCTCTTAGTTAGCTAGCTAAGTTCTTAGCACATAAAATAGGGCCCCACATGTGCTTAGATGTACACTTTAACAAACATTTTTTAGGTAGTGCACTAGAAATGCTCTAACCATAAGACTTTTTGTTTGGACATATTGCATTTTCAATATAACTGTAACTCGCAATTCGATCCTCGAATTTATAGGAATCCGTTTTGGTCAATACCGTGAGCAGCCCTACGCAATAGTAGCATCATTACTCCCTTTCATTTTCCCACTAGTGTATGCCCGTGTCCGTGCCTGAAGGCACGACTTGAGCAATCGACGCCCGTGCCTGTACCCATTTTTTATGGTCCTTGTAATTTCAGAGAGCGGGAGGGAGAGGAGTTAGTGAGAGAGAATGTGGTTTGAACTTTGAAAAACGGTGTGTGTGTGTGAGAGAGAGAGAGAGAGAGAGAGAGAGAGAGAGAGAGAGAAAGAGAATGCGGTTTGAAATTTTGGGTGTGGTGGGCCGGTGGAGGAAAAGGGTAGAGAGAGAGGGAGTGAATTGGTAGAGAGAAGGATAAAATGTAATATGATGACTGGAACAAAAAATATGACTGAGACAAAAACCGGGCTCTGTATTCTGTATAGATATCATACGTGTAATGCATACAATGATCAAGTGATTACAGAATCTCCATGATTCACGTGATCACAAGTCACAACAGTGAGCTCACATAGTCGCATGGACATGGGGTTCCCGTCAAATCACTACGTTCCCGTAGTGACCTAAATTATGGGCCCTATGAAATTTTCATTTTGCGATCAGAACCGTTCATTTTTTCAAGAATAATGAGCACACTATGGGTACAAAAAATTATGATCATCGGAGATTGGTAGAAACACAATTGAGACAAATTTGTCTTACAGTGTATTTTCTAAATTATATTGGTCATTCATAAATGGTATCTGAACATATAGCTACCAATATCCAATTAATTTGATTTTTTACATGAATGATCTACTCAACATTCCCAACAAATTGTACGGTTCCGATTCTAAATAAAGATTTCATAGGGCTCACGATTGAGGTCACTATGAGGACGTAGTGACTTGGGTCACTACATGTACCCCAAATCCCGAGTTGCATGCAGGTTGTGTTTGGTTTGGGTTTTAGTTTTTGTAATGATTAGAGAGAGAAGTAGGGATGATAATTAAAAAATAGGGATTAATGATTAGAGAGAGATAGAGAGAAAAATAAAAATAATATTTAAAAATAGGGGTAATAATTGGATAATACTCCAATTGAGAAAACCGGTTTTTGAGA
>JAXBDA010008742.1:0-14077 GCA_036023075.1 Gaultheria prostrata
TAGGAAAAACTTCTAATAAGGACCCCTTATTGAAGTTACCATAAGGACCTCCTACTTCCGGATCAAATTTTGACGATCCAAACCGCTCAATGTTTTTAAAACGTGTTTTTAAGGGATAACGTTTTTAGCGAAAACTGATCAGATCAAGCCCTTCCGGGTATTTTTGTTTGGAGATTTCTCGCGGAAGCCTTTAAGGGATAACGTTTTTAGCGAAAACTGATCGGATCAAGCCCTTCCGGGTATTTTTGTTTGGAGATTTCTCGCGGAAGCCTTGAAAATCACATTTTAAAAACATTGAGTGGTTCGGATCGTCAAAATTTGATCCGAAAAGTCAAAAAAACCCTTGGTCTGCATGGTATTTTACCATAAGGGGTCCTTATGAGAAGTTTATCCGCATGGTAATTCCATCATTCCTTGGGCTTAAGACAACAAAGAAAGTTTTACTTGTGCATGCATTTATGTTTTATATCCATATACTCTATCGAAAAATAGTCTCAATTTCAAAATTATAGTGATATTTAATAAGTTTTTGAAAAGATTGCATATTAAGATATCAAATTGAAGTAAGAAGTGTTATTATTTTATTCCTCTAAAAAGTAAACGAGCCTTATCGAGCCGAACCGAACCGAGTTTTGTCGTGTTCAGGCTTGTTTGTTAATATTTTAACTAACCGAAGCTCGAGCCGAGCCCTCAATAAAATCTTAATTCGAACGAGTTCTTTTCGAGCCGAACCGAGCCGAGCTCACGAATAGCTTGGTTAATTTGCAGCCCTGAACAGAAGGAACACGCGAGTGCACCGAAAACAAGAGAGGGAGAGAGACCTCCATTTCCTCTCCTCCAATCCAATCCAATAAGCTGGACAGATGCCGGTAAACTCTCTCTCTCTCCAATAAAGGAAGACTTGCTTATTATAAATTGAAGCCTTCAAATTAGCTATCCATTCTTGCCTCCCAATCCCCTGGTGAGTTCTTCTTCTTCTTCTTCTTCTTCTTTGTACTAATTACCGTCTTCCTCTCTCTCTCTCTCTCTCTCTCTCTCTCTCTCTCTCTTTTTCCCTAACTCGATTTGGCATTTAATGCTAGCATTGTCAAGATTTCAATCGCTTTATTTTCTTATTGTTCCATTACAGGTGTTTAATGATTTTGAAAACCCATATGTAATGTCGGTCTTGTTTTTTCGAGTTAGGGTTTTTATAATCGTCCCTCTCGATCTATTATTTCTCTAGATTTTACTTTAAGACTCGATTTCGTCCATCTTTCGATTTGGCGTCCTCTTATGAACCAAGTTTGATGTTTCGATTGACTATTCGTGAATAATCAGCCATCGATTGACTGATTCGTGTAGGTGAACCAACTTGGGAACGAGGAGAAGGGGCAAAAATGTAATTTTGAAAACTGACTGCCTTCCTCTTTCCCTGCGGACGCGTATACGTTCCCAAGTTGGTTTCTTTGCGGAACCGCGTTGGCTTACCTTTGCTTTCCGATTCTGCCCCTTGAAAGTTTCTATTTTTCTGAATGGCTAGCTGTGCTCTCTTCTAAAGTTGTAAATTATGTTCTCTGTTTAAAATTTGATAACTGTTGTTTTCAATGGCGTACGCAATGGGTTGAAGTAGTTTGTAAGTTAAATTTATGTACTCGCAGTGGATGGTATGCAGGAAAGCTCTTTCTAAAACAGTTTCTGGAAAATAATCTGGTAGACCCAATTTTCTTAGTATTAGTTTTCATTGTGTGTATGTGTGTTTATATATATATTGGAATGGTCTTTGCTATATTGGAAATCAATTTTTGGGAAGGAGACCAAAAGCACATTTCATGGCATACCCAATCCCTCTCCCATTTAGAGGAATGGTTGTCTTTTTAAAAAACAATGTTATGACACCTCCAAAAAGACTAATTTCTAATCAACTTATCTTATGACACCTCAATGATGAACGAAACCAATATGAGGGGGAGGGGAATGGCACCGGCCACTCCAGGTCCGACAAAAACACCGTTTTTCTACAAAACATGTGTATTTTTTTGGAGTATTAAGTATGTTGGTGATTGATTAACCAAGAGAAATTGTGTACTTTTTTCGTTTGATTCATAGCTAACCTTAGAACACTTGTCTTTTTTTTGGATATTAAGTATGTTGATGGATGATTAACCTATAAAAATATATATTTTTCCGATAATATGGATAACTAAACTTGGAACGCGTGTTCTGATCATATGATATTTGATTTGAAATTCTGGCTCTGCCGTTGATTACATAATGGGTTATATTAGTAATGGCACAAGAGGTGGAGGTTTGTGAATTGTTCTGATCATAATGAATTGTTCTGATCATAATGGCACAAGAGGTGGAGGTTTGTGACTGATGGACTCCGCACAATCAACCTGGCCACGTGGGGCCTGCCACCTGTCTGCCTCCCTCACGTCTGAAACAATTCTTTTGCGAACGAGGGTATTAGTGTCTTTTCAACCTTGGCCACCTACCTTTCAATCGGTGTATGACCAAACCTGGGAAACCCCACATGACATGGTCTTGAGGAGGACCATGTCTCGTATATAAATTACCATTAAAGCCAAGGGAAATTGTAAAGAAGGTGAACAAGGAGTCCCTAGGTGAGTAGGTGTACTTGGTTTTGTGCTAGCCTGGACGCACACCTAAAGACAAAACACTTGCCCATACTCTATTTTTTGAAACCATATCTTGTCTATCTTCATATTCATTTTGTAGAAAGAATGCAACTTTCTTTTTCTTTTTTTTTTTGGATCAGCTAGAATTCAACATTCTTGTGTTTTAATTATATCTAGACTGCACACTACCCATTTTTTGCAATTCATTATTAATCTATCTATTTTATTGTCATGCAGGATACAATCTAGAAACAACAGAAAAGTTTGACTCCCAAAATAAAGTACTTGTTGGTCAGCTGCTGACTTTTCTTTATATTAGCAGTGGTCGGGCTGTCAATATTGGCAGCCCGAGTCACTTGGACAAATTCCCCAACCCTCACATCAGGTAATCACATACTGCTGTGAATCAACCTCCAGTACACCCAGTTGGACTTAGACTTTGTATATTTCGCTTGTTTTCCTCTATTTTATTCAAGCTTTCCTTGTTGGTAGATGACCATAAATATTGGAGGGCTTAGCTCCATGTGTATTCTATTTTCATTCTCGGTTTTCCAAACAGTTGTTAGATAACAGTGTATGAATACATAAACATTTGTCATTTCTACTGATATTCTAGAGCGGATATTATGATATTTGAGAAATTTAAAATATTTATGGTGCTTTCTTACAAATGGGTTCTTTCAGTAGAAAAATCCTTATTAAAGAAGTTTAGATATCTGTCGATTGACGAGTTGTCTGATCGATAGAACTAATACTGAAAACAGCGACCAAACACAGCCAAATTACTTTATATTCTTCATGACTCTTAATAGGGTGCCCATTGAATGCAGGTGTTCTTCTTGTTTCTAAGATACGAGTCATTATAGTACTCTCTCTATATTTGGAAGCTGAAGCTTAGTTCAGGATTTCTGCCAAGTTGTAATTGCTGCACAATCAGGAATTCTCTAGTTCTGGCATGAGAGATTGCGAAATTTGTGCACTGTCATGGGTTCCTTATCCGGAATCCTTCAGCGACCTGTAGTTGCCGCTGCTGCTGTCGCCTTTGCTTCAGTTTCTTCTGATCTTCATGATAAATTACAGCTTCGCAAATCAGTAGATAATATTTCCTGCTTGGAGCAATCCAATTGTTCCATTTCTGATTCCTTACGCGAAACAAAGTCATCATGGGTCTCTAACATAGCTGATTCCAAGCTGGCAAACTTGTCATTTGTTACGAGAATACGAGTACCTCGTCCTAACATATCAATTTCAATTCCCCCTGTTGATCGCGGTTTTGTTCCCAACTTCTACTATTCTTCTGTCCTACTCAATTCATACCAGTCTGCAGAATTGGTCAAGTCAGCGAAACCAAGTGCATATACACATCATCTTCCAACCTCTGCCTCATCCTCAGAGGCTCTGTACAGATGGCATCTACCGGAGTCTAGTGCCATTGATATGTCAGGGAATTCTAATTGTTCAACTGTGAAGTCCAGGACAGTAGTCGTTTTACTTGGATGGTTAGGTGCAAAGCAAAAGCATCTTAACAGATATGCAGAGTGGTATACTTCAAGAGGGTTTCATGCCATTACATTTACTTTTCCAATGGCTGAGATTCTGAGTTACCAGGTTGGTGGCAAAGCAGAACAGCATATAGATTCTCTGGTTAACCATCTCACCGATTGGCTGGAAGAGGAACATGGAAAGAATCTTGTTTTTCATACCTTCAGCAATACAGGATGGTTAACGTGAGCTTCCCTTCCTCTCTCGAGCTCTTTCATCCACATTTACTACCGTTGTACATGTTAATCTAATTTTTTAAACTGTTTTCAATGATGTGGTTGATTTTTTACTCACAGTTATGGCGCTGTTCTGGAGAAGTTCCAGAAACAGGATCCATCTCTAATGGGACGAATTAAGGGCTGTATTGTTGATTCTGCTCCTGTGGCAGCCCCTGATCCACAGGTAAATAGTACAGTTGATGAGATCCAGATGTTATCTCAGTCTCACAAAAAGAAGGATTATGCCATTTACTTGTTCCTTGATTTTTACAATGGTATTAATTTGATACGTATTAGAGGTTTTTGAAAGTTTACTAATTTGGAATACAACATTACCAGCATCTGGTTGACTGATACAACGCCAATGAAGGAACAAACTGTTATTTGCCATGCTGAACTGGCTCAAAGCGATCCATAAGATGTTGACCATATGAATATCAGAAATTCAGTAGTTCTAGCATGTACATTATACAGCTTTTGCACCGTCAGTTTCTTTTTCTCTTTTTTCTCAGTTTCTTTGAGACGCGTTTTATTTTGCCCTTTCATTGTTGGTCCTTTCCTTGCCCTTTCTTCTAGCCATTTATGAAACTCTAGTATCTTCAGAATATTACCTGATCTGATAGCTTTTTATTTTAGCATTCTATTGTTTGCATGCGCGGCTAGGTCGCAGTGGTAAGGTTGTCCCAATTTGACCTGGTGGTCACAGATTTGAGTCGCGGAAACAACCTATTTGCCTGCGGGCCCTTCCCAGACTCTGCAGTAGCGGGATTTTGTTCACTGGGTAGTCCTTTATATCGTTCGCATGGTGGACGTGGTGGTTTTTTTTACATTTTTAAAGTGTTTATTCTTGTTTGTTGGTGGTTGGATTTGTTACCATGAGAGCCTCTGACGCTTTATTGACATGGTGAACTGCTATCTGATACCACATTTTGGAACTGTTTTCGTCTTTTTGACTAGTCACATCTCACAACTTTCAGTTAATAATTAAGATGGTTCTCTTATCATTTTTTATGATTGTATGGGACAGTATTAATTTAAGTCTTCACTTATATACAGGTTTGGGCATCAGGGTTCTGTGCTGCTTTTCTGAAAAAGCACAGCATTGCAACAAAAGGAGTCACAAGCTCAAATGAACCTGGTATTAATTTGTCACTCGGCAGTAAAACAGTTGCAGATGCAAAACCTGCAGTGACTGAAGCAGCTTTGCTACTAGTTTTGGAGAAGTTCTTTGAGGTGGTTTTGAATCTTCCTACCGTAAATAGGTACATTTTTTTCTTCTTGTAGCCCCCACTCCTCTCACCCTGGACATGTTGAAATTTGCATAGATATGTTTCAGAATTATGTGCATAAATTTTGTTATTCTGTGAGTATTTCATTCTCTAGAAAATAGAAAGAATTGAAATTAAACATGGGTGTAGATTTGTGTTCTACATTTTGAAGTCCTCCATAAAATTGACCGTTGAAAGCTGGATTCTTTTTAGTGAAACTAATTTTCTACATTGTCCATCCTTTTTTGGGATAAATACAGGAGGCTCTCCAATGTTGTGAGTTTATTGTCTTCAGGCCAACCATCCTGTCCACAGTTGTATATTTATAGTTCTGCAGATAGAGTTATTCCGGCAGAATCTGTCGAGTCTTTTATACAAGAGCAGCGGAGAGCTGGACGTGAGGTCAGGGCATGCAATTTTGTCTCCACACCTCATGTCGATCATTTCAGAAACGACCCAAAATTATATTCATCACAACTCACTGTTTTTTTGGAGGATTCTGTGCTTGCCTGTTGCAAACATTCGTCCTAATTAGGGTGCTGGCCGACTAACAATAAGAAACTTTTTCGGTTATACATAGCTTTATATACATCTTATACTTGATTCATTGTTGTAGAGATGGTTGGTTGTAACAAGAGGAATAATTTGCCTCTCATTATTTTTAGGTTTCCTGTTTTGTGGATGCCCTATTATTTAATACTGGAAATGCAATTACTACATGACATCATTGAGATGTTATTCTTAATTCAGATTTTCAATCTTCTTGTGGTTTTTTTTTTTTTTTTTTTTTAAATTTTAATCGTCAATTTACAATATTTTTGTTGCCCTGTTGTTGTTTCAATTAAGTTGCTGCTAAGGAAAGGATGTACGATGTCTTTTGGATGCATAATTATGACGCGTGTTCATTCCAATTCTGTTCAACTGTTTGGGTTAACTAGATTCTTGTTTTCCTCTTTAGCAGTTGGGAAGAAGAAAAAAAATGAAGAACTATTCCTTGGTCGAACCGACAAGGGACTTGTGATTTTGAAATATAGGGAAAATAACCGAAGTAAATTGATTGGACCCTAACCCAACCGAAAACAATCGAAAACAATCAAAATTGTTCATAGTTTTTGAATGTGTAATGTTTTCTTATTGGAGCCGGTTTCGGGGACAAAGAAAAATAAAATACACTATCTCAGTCCTTGAGACCAATGACCGAGATCAAATTTTAAAGGATCGCACTCTCTCTCTTTCCCCCTCCACATCTGATCCAATCTCACTATACACATCCTCCCCTGGTTTCTTCTTCCCACTCCGGCGAGCGTATCTCCAACATGAACCCCCCTTTGATTATTTTTTTTTTGTTTTCTTGTCGGTTATCCTAGGTGTGGACACCCGGCGGGCGGACGCCCACAAGCGATAGCTCCCCGATTCGATTTGATTGGATTTTGAAGATGATTTTGGAGTCGCCACCCGGGTTTAAGGAATGAACCCGAGAAACCAAAAAACGTGACTCGTTATGCCCGATGGTTTTGAAAATAGTTTTACCGGCCGTGCAAAAAACCTTTTGTTTTCCTGGCTCGGGGGTTTGGTTACGAGAGGGGAAGAGTTTTAATGCACCACCTCGCCCGGTCTGTGAACCGGTCTCTACTAATTAATTTATGGGATGTAAAATGCTTAAAATTTGATTTTAAACACGTAAACAAGATATGAAGCACGTACGCGAGATAAAATACAATATAAGAAATTATGGTGTTCGTGTGTGGGTGTAATTACAATGAGGATGATATGAAATGATGATATGCGCATGATTATGGATTAACAGAAGTAAAGACAGAAAATGAGATTAGAATGATCAGAATAACCAAACAAAAGACACAGCAGCTGTTCATCAATCTGTCAATAGAACAGGGGTTGAGCGCTCAACGTCTCTCAAACTCAACAGTTTAACCTTTGCTTTCTGGTTTCAAGATTGCTTTGCTTCATCCACAAATATCTTCAAAACTGATTTCCAACTCATAAATCCAGAACATAATCTCAGCAAAGCATCCAAGAGTGATTTCAACAAAAACATGGATTTTTGAACATTTAGCTTTTAAGAAAAAGGTTCAATAGTGAGGTTAAATTTTAGTTGAGAGAAGGAGAGAGAGTTGAGAACAGATTGATTATGCATGTAATGAACTCACACTCACTTGAGACAAGATGATAATAATAGCAACAAAATGAACATAATGCATAGACTGTCCAGAAATTAGCTTGAGCGCTCAAGGAGAGGTTAAGCGCTCAAGGAGAGGTTGAACGCTCAAGCCAGTTCCTGGCTCCCACTTCCAATCAGTCACTCTTTGTTATATTGTTCATAAATTCACAACCTCTTTGTCAAACATCCTTTGTAAAATGATTTTCAATCAACAAACAACAATTGAGAGGCATGATTCATGAATAATAAACAAGTTTAATGATTTTATTTCATTGATTATTCATGAAAAATAAAGAAAGATATGAGATGAGAGCTTGAGAGAAGGGAGATAAACTGATGTAAACACTCAACAACACACACACCTTTCTGGAATGAGATGAAATAGCATAATAATAGCAATAAAAGAACATAATGGACAAAACAGTAATCTGTCCAGGAGACAGCTTGAGCGCTCAAGTCATCCATTGGCTTGCATGTTTTCTGTCAACTTCCTTGCTTTGCTCTTGATGCTTCTTTGAGTTCATTAGCTTCTGATCACTTTGAAAATGTTAGCTCTTGTGCTCTTTTACTTGACAAAGGTCAATAACCTTTGTTTTCCTCTTTCAAATATGAACAAAATCAAATAAATCCTTTTGATAATTATTCCAAAGTGATCAGAGCTCAATCAAGACTTGAATATTGCATATTATAATGATCAACAGCTGAATAAAGTAATAAAACATCCTAGAAAGTGATAAAAACAAAGCAGCAAGAAAACAGATTGCTAGGACCTTGAGCGCTCAAAGTCACCTTGAGAGCACTTAGGGCCCGATCAGCAGAGAAAATTCTGCATGTATAATAGCCAACTTTTGGACCTTGCGGATGCAAAGTGAGTATGAGGAACTTACTCTCACCCATTGGTCACCCTTAGATTGTAACCAAATGTTGATTTTGTTGCTTTTCCTACCTTTTTGGACTTGATCAAAGACTATAACTTAGGATTTTTGTTTGGTTTTGGCTTGGGGGTTGATTTTGGGGTTCAAGGATAGTGAACTTATGGCTATTTTGTAGTAACTTAGGACTGTTTTTGATAATGTTTGAGGGAGATGGTGGTTTTCAAGTGTTAAAGGGTGAACTTGAAGGTGTTTGGTGGGTTTTGGTAGTGTGAGAGGAGTGAGGATGAATTGGGGGCTTGAGAGGGAATGCTTCTGGAATTTGAAAGTGAGGTGAGAGTGGCTTGCTGGTAATGAGAGGGAGAAGTAGAGAGAGAGAGGCAGTAGTTGAAAATGAGAGAAGAGAGGGAGTATTTATAGAGGGAAATTGGGGGAGGGAGTGTAATTTGAATTAGGTTTAGTGGAGGGGGTTAGAGAGTGATTAGAGAGGTTGAGTAACCTTGCAAGTTAAGGAAATGGCCAAAAAATGGGGGAGCATAGGCTCCCATTACAGCAGAATCTCATGATTACAGCCACTGCCTGTAACTAACTGGTGTAGACGTTGAGCGCTCAAGATGGGGCTGAGCGCTCAAGGTGAGGCTGAGTGCTTAAGGTATGTTTAGGTTCTGGTTTGTGCTTTGGCTTGGCTTGGTTGTTTTGGGTTAGGTTAATGGTTTTTGAGAGGTTTAAGGTTGGGTTTGAGGATTTAACAAATTCAAGCCTCGTTCAAGTCCTCGAGGTAGTCAACATTGGTCTTTTCATCATCGGAAATGCTTGTGCGTATCCGAGGTTCAAAATCGGGGTGTCTACACTAGGGTTTTTATTCGTCTGTACAATCTGGTTTATAAAATCGGACGCAGGATTATCATCAGTGGGGTCAAGACTCTAGAGCTTATACTCCCTTCATCCTATTTTGATGGTCCCCTCCGAAAGTACGTGTAATTTTTCAGATATAAATTAAAGTATTTTCGCAATTGATTTTTTGACTTTCTTCGTACCAAATTAAAGAGCTCGATTAGTTCTTTAATTTGGTGAGAAAATTCAAAAATTATAAACAGAAGTACTTTATTTTATTTTATTTTTTCTGAAGATTGCACATCTTTTCGTAGGGGACTGTCAAAATTGGTTGGATAGAGTACATTAGAATAATAAACCAAAAGAGATTTATTCAATTTATGCAAGCAAAAAGTGGTATGTCATGTTACTTAGGGCAAAGAGAGTGAGAGAGAAAGAGGGGAATCAAAAAATAGTGGGAGCACAAAAATATATATATATGGCAATCCTCCGGGTTTTTTCATATGAGGGAGGGTGCGGTAAGAAATGGTGCGACCACAAAAAATAAGGAAAACATAAAGGGAGATTCGGTGAATCATTTGGGCAAGGTTATAAATATTTCATGTTACTTGAGGCAAGATCTAGAGGATAGAGTATAGGATATTGGGACAAAATTACCAAAATATCCAAAAATATATATGTACATGTTTATAGGGAGTTTTAATCCAGCGGGTCAGTTGACCCCTTTGCCTTTACATAGGTTCGCCCATGATTTATATGGTTCCCAAATCTGGAGCCTTCAACTTTTTTTTGAACAGATTAAATTTCATTCAAGGAGCCGAAGCACACGAAATTTACAAGAAATTCGGAAAGAGCTAAGACTACTAAAAACTAGGAAGAGAGCAACCCACTGAGGGCTATCATGCTCTGAGAAAACTCAGAGACGTTACTGCAGAAGCAGACCGAGTAAATTGGCGTGGTATCCATCCGAGGTTTGGTAGACGAGCATCCCTGAGCTTAAACCATTGGAGGCGGTCCTTTAAATGGCTAACGATGGCATTTACGCCGGGAGAAACCCCACAGCCGTAAAGGGATGCTCCAGTGCGAGTTTCTGCTGACATTTCGAAACTCCGAGCGAACCGAACAACCCGCATCAAGCTGGACCTCAATGAAACCCAAACGCCGAAAAACTGAAAAAACCAGTCCGGCGACAAACTCACCAACGACGGTTACTACCATCAAACCATTATACATGAAGCCCAAAGAAAAACAACAAAATAGGAAATAGTAAAAAACACAGCTAAAATAAACCTAAGCAACACATAGAGTAGGCTCACGAGTCAGCTCACTGAGTCGCCCCATTGAGTCACCGAGTGAGATTAGGTAAGCACTCCAGCCGCTTCCCCGAAAAAACTAAGATCCTTGGCTGGCCGCCTGCGGAATCCGGAGCTTTATTGCATCCGAGGGGGCCCAAACACCCAAGTTCATCCAACAATTAGATCTGCCCAAAAACCCATGAGGAGGAGGTATGTGATGGAAGCGGTGGATTGAGGTGAGTGGAGGTGGAGATGAAGGAGGGAAGAGACCGGATCTGGTTAAAGGGATGAAAGTGGGTGGCGGGCAGGAGAAAAAAGGCAGGGGTGGGACGCAAAGGCGGCAGCCCCACCCCCAAATCAACAGCCCAAACGAAGAAAACGGGGATGGGTGAGGATCAGGAGAGAAGGAGGGTGGGTGGAGGGGAACGGAAGAGAGAGAGAGGCAGGGTAGGAGCGGCGACGCACCCTAAAAAACCACAGAAGGGTAGAAGCTAGGAGCGGCTTGCCCTAGAGAGAGCTGGAGCCTTAAACTAAGACTCGTATAATTGGCTCCTGTATGTATACACACCCACACAAATGTATTCTCCTCATATCATAAATCTGGGATCATCATCTCCTATCTTTTTCCTGTGAGCTACTAGTGCTTTCCTATTAAGCCAAAAAGCAAACAAACAAACACGTCAATTTTAGGGTCGGGTGATGAAGAAATCTCGTCCTTGTACCAATTTTAGAGAGAGAACTCTCATCTCCGGTGACGACGGAAATTGTTCTGCTCGTCTTGTGGTTCCGTCCTGGACTTCTGCAATTTCCAACACCACTTCATAGATTTCCGAGGTGATGGAGGGAAGAGGAGAGGGAAGTCGACATTCTGTGATGGCCACAACGGGATCTTAAGAACACACGGAGAGAAGACAAAGAAAGTGAGATTGGATCAGATGTGGAGAGGGAAAAAGATAGTGTGTGCAATCCTTTAAAATTTGATCTCAGCCATTGGTTTCAAGGGCTAAGATAGCTTGTATTTTTTGTGTTTTTTTTTTATGTGTCCTGAGAATTGGCCTCTTTCTTATATGATAGATCTTGAGTTTTCCAAATCATAGAAAATATTGTAGGTTGAAAAATATGTAATAAAAAAATGACATGTATGCTGAAAAATAGACAAGTAGTAATGGAAACAAATGGCAGTTAAGTTTACTATTGAACCAACTTGATCAACGAAGAACAACCAACTTTTCAGAATTTAAACTCATGTGTATTTAAATCAATTACTAACAAATTCTTGTTTATTTGCTTACTCTTCACACTTGTTTGGAGGCCAGTCCCTATTATCGTGAAAAATATCTTCGTTGTGACCTTTTAAACAAAAACTAGCTTTTGTAAAGCACTTCCTTGTCTTTATATTCAAGACCAAAAAATCATATGGATCATTCAAGAAAAAAATCACAAAAGATATCCAGTGCTTGAAGTCAAAAGATGCATAACATGACAAATTATTAACCAGTAATCCCAAATCAAGGAAAAAACATGATTGAATCCATATACAAAATTACTAACTAAATTAATATGAGGCGCAATGATTTTTCGTTTAAACTGTACATGAAAAAAAATAAAAGAACGTACCCAGTATACAAAACTCTCATAGAAGCGAAGTCTGTGTTTTTGTTTATATGTAGTTTTTAGCACACACACACATAGAGAGAGAGAGAGAGAGAGAGAGAGAGAGAGAGAGAGAGAGGAAGGGCAGTCACGTAATTGCACTCCTGAAGGGGGTTAAGTGATAACGTTTGATAGATGAGAAGGTCTCCTTTTTCACTTTAAAAAATGAGAGGGTGTCCGTGGAAAAGAGTGATAGATAAAGGGGTTTTCTATTTTTTACCCACAATATATCCAAACCCATTATAGATTGATCGAAAGAAATTCCTATCGCTCAAACAAACAAAGCAAATAAAATAATAGAAGTAGACAAAATAAAATAATATCATCTGATTCATAAGGATACAAAAAAAATCTTCTTATTGGCAAAAATAGTACTAATAAAGGGGTTGTATATTTTTTTCTTAGATTCTCATTGTAATATATTTTCTTTTTGTCAAATCCCAGGGCTCAACCCTGGACAGGTGGTGAAAACTACCAAGCTGGAGTACAGTAGGGGCAGAGGGAATTTTCAGTGGAGCGGTGAAATGCGTAGAGATCGGAAAGAACACCAACGGCGAAAACACTCTGCTGGGCCAACACTGACACTGAGAGACGATTAGACTCAAAACATTTTTGGTGAAGTTCCTTAACCTACGAAAGATATTACTAAGAAAAGCAGAAATTTAAAAAATCTTATTTATGGAGGAAAGAAAAACGATCTCAGATTATTGTGTATATAAAGAGATGGTTAAAGAAAAAAATATTCTTATTCCGAAAGAAATCGAAAAAAGATTATGGATAGATCGTCGACTTAACAATGACTATATCTTGTTTTAATATAAAAGAAAGCCTTTTTTCTTGTTTTTTATGGATTACTCCCTCCGTCCCATTTTGATAGTCCATTATTCCTTTTTGCGATGTCCCAAAATGTAAGTCCACTTTCTAAAATAAGCCATAAAAACTTAGTAAAATGACATTATTACCCTTTTATTTAAATTAAAGTAGGACTACCTACATCAATCAAATCACCTTTTGAGAGGGCATAAATGGAAAGTTGAACACTTTTCGATGTAATCATTATGTTCCCTTAAAAAGTTGGAATCCTCAAGTGAGACTATCAAAATGGGACGGAGGGAGTAGTTTACCGGTTATCCTACCCAAAAAAAAATTCATCAATGGAGAATGATGATGGCCTAAGAGCAAATCCAATGCTAGTTTCAAAATGGCTATAGCCATTGCCATATTTTGGCACCAAAAAGTAATTTTTGGTGCTAAAATAGAACCCAGCCTCCAGTGCTTGGTTCTATTTTAGAACCAAACATTTTCAAATTTAACTAACTTTTCCTCCCACCTCATTTCCCCCCACATTTTCAACCTTAATTCAATTATCTACGTCATTTTTAACCCTTGTTGTCATTTAATTTTCTAACCTCGATCTCAACTAATTTTTCAGCTTAATTCCCAACTGTTAAAAAAGTTATTTTTTGAAAGGAAGGAAAAAAAGTTGTTGAAATAAATTAAAAAAAAGCAGAGAATGATATTACCTTCTCTCCTTTTTTTTTTTCTTTTTTTTCCTGGAAATTGAATCACCATTTAACCTCTCTTTTTTTCTTTTT